>BOSO01005087.1:8942-22255 GCA_018403395.1 Gorsachius goisagi
CCCTGGGCAGCCCATTCCAGAGCCTGACAATCCTTTCGGTGAAGAAATTTTTCCTAATGTCCAACCTAAACCTGCCCTGGCACAACTTCAGACCATTTCCCCACGTCTTATTGCCCGTTACCAGCGAGAAGAGGCCGACCCCCACCTCGCTACCCCCTCCTTTCAGGTGAGAATATGTGAGAGCAGCCTGGGAAGGACTTTGGTGGAGCACCAAAGATGCTGGCTCCAGGTCTGCAGCAGCAGACAGACCCCCCCCAACCCAGCAATGGGGGCACTTGCTCGGGCAGCTCCCTCCTGCCACAGCGCTGTGAATCCCCGGCTCACCCGAGCGCTCTTAGCGTTGCCGAAATGACCAACAATTTCCACTTTGAGGCCCAAAGCTCCTTTTCTACCACAACAGCAAGCCCTGCTTGAGCCGCCAGCCAGAATTACCAACCGCACCGACACGTGGAATGGGCCGGGGGGCTGCATTTCTGCCCCCAAGCAGGCAGGAGCTGGCAGCTCCGACCCAAGCAGCCTGGCAGCCCTCTCCCCCTGCCTGCTATAACGCCTGCTGGCACCACGTGCCATCGTCACCGCGTTTCTGCCACCGCTCCTGTGATGCAGAAGAGAAACGGGCCCCAGAGGAACGGGCCAGGGTGGCTCAGCCCCGCTGGATTTGCAGATGCAGACACGCTCGGCTGAATTTTAACGCAGGCAGAAGCGACACAGATGTGACACGGTTAAGCTGCTGTACCTTACCCTGCCCAGGCAGGACCAAACGCTCCAGTTTGGAGTATTTTTGGAGAGGCTGCCCAGGCCAGCTTCCCCACACAGAGCTCTAATTTGGGGGACCAGCAGGACAGGGCTGTGGCAGGCAGCCCTGACTCTACTCACCTCCTGCGTCGACTCCTTCTCCTTCTGAAACTGGTGCCTCTCCTGACTCAGCTTGTCCCCCATCTTCCTCTTTTTCTCCTGCTCCTCTGTGAGCTGCACCGTGAGGTCTTCGATCTCATCCAGCAGCTTCTGCTTCTCCTGTAACGACAGGAAAGGCAACAACAGTCGGAGAGCCCGGCTCCATTCGGCTCTGCCAAGGTTCTTCCCACTCGCTCAAGGGCAGAGCCCACGCTGAGCACGGCGGGGAAGGCTGCTCCGGCTGACGCATTCGGATGCTCTGCCTGCTGGGATTTCATTTGCCGTCTGAGGGCTTCAGAGCCCCCAGTGCTTTGGCAGCAGGAAGAAGAGCCACGTGCCAAAATAGCCCCGCTAAAGGGAGGGGTCGTCAGAGAGGACTCGATAAACGCAGGCAGGCAGATATCCGCGCTTGTGCCGCTCTCCGGGCAGCGTGATGCCGGCGTGGGACGCGGCTGGGGTGGGAATGGAGCCAGCACAGGGGCTACAAGCCAAGAAGAGACAAAAAAACATGACCTCTAGGAGTCCTTTCCAACCCAAAACATTCTATGATTCTATAAATCATGAGGCTCCTTAGGTCTGAATTTCAGAAAAGCCATGAATCCGAGACCTTAAGCCACGAATCCGAGACCTTAAGCCACTCTAGGGATGCTCATTCTTGGTTTCAGGTATGAAAGAATTGAACTGAGGATTGACCCAAGAAGAAATACGACCATTTCAAGCCAGGATGTAAAACATACGGTCCAGCTCCCCCGCTCTGTCCCCTTCTTACGCTCCAAGCCTTGGCTGAACGTTTGCGATGGCAGGCAAAGCTTGTCACCGGGCGATGACAACAGCCCGGCGCAGGATGCTTCCCTGTAAGCCCTCTGCCTACGACCAACTCCCCCCCTCCCCAGGCTCACACCTTCCAGCCTGGCTTTCCCCATGGGGAAGATTTTTTTTTGCTTTCAGCAAGCCAAAAATACCGCGAGACCCCAGCCAGCGCTGGTGCTGGATGGCCCATGCCACGACGAGGTGAGGAGCAGCTCCGAGGGGGGGCTCCGGGTGCTGGGTCTGGGGTGTCCTGGTGCGTGGAGCAGAGCACCATAAAGCACCGCACCGGCAGCAAACGCAACGCTGACCACGAAATCCTGATTTTGGACACGGGACAAAGACCGCAGCCCCATCAGGAGGGCTTCTCTCCTCGGCAGGGAGGGGCAGCAACCGCACCTCTCTCGCTCCTTGTTAATCCCATTAACCGTGGAGAAAAGCAGAGAGATTAAGGATCAAAACCAGCTTCGTGTGGCTGAAACACACCCAGGCAGGGAATTTACCCTCAGACCCGCAGCGGTTTTCCTTCCCCCAAGGCTCAATGCACTGCACTTACAAGGTCTTGGCAGAGAAAGACCACTCCATCACGGCCATGTCAGGTAGAGAGGGAGCCGCAGCGCTCGCCCGCAGGCTCAAAGACTTGAGGGCCTTCAGCTGGGCAGAGAGCCTTGATTTCACTGAAATTTTAACCTTACATCTGCCACAAGCTTGAACAGAAACAAAACGCAGCCTTTGCAGCAGATGCTACATCCGTAACACCCACCCCCCCCTCCAGAAATGAGGATCTCGTCCATCCCATGGAGATGGCGGCGCCTCGGCAAGCCTCCCGCCCCGGCAAGCCTCCTGCCCCGGCCCCATCGGCACGGCCTTGAATCCCGAGCAGGGCGAGAGGATCCAGGAGATAACACGACGACGATTTGAAGGCTCAACTCGCAAATCCCAGCGAGGACATTATCTGCCCCGGGGAAGGATGAGATGAAGCACGCCTGCTCCTCTTCCTCCCTCGCGGCACTGTCCCGCTGCGGGCTGCAGGGATGGGGACAAGCTTCCACAAGAGGGCACGAGTCCCCTCCTAACTGGCCAGGCCAGGGCTGCCCCCGCTGCACGCCATGGCTCGGGGCAGGCTGTGCTTTCTCAAATTTATTAGGGATTTGTTAATCCCAGCTTCCAAGCCAAACAGTGGGAAGCTGCCCGGCCAGCGGTATGGGATAGCTCTGCTCCGAGGGGAGCTCTGCAGGGACTGGAAGGCAGAAGCAGCTCATTTGCTCGTTACATTGAACAGATCTCACGTAAGCCCTTCGTGTAAATGAGAATTTTGGCTCCAGCCATGCGGAGCAGCAGGTGGGAACCCAGAAACACAGCTCCGGCTCGGGCACCCCGAGCAGACGTGGTCCTCACCTCCTCTAGTCTTTCAATGTTTGCTTTTAAACAAGGGACGCAGGACCTCAGCTCGCTGTTCTCATCATCCAGTTGCTGCAGCCTGCAACAGTAAAGAGACGCGTAAGAAACTCACTCGAGCACCCCAAGCGTAGGAGACTTGGTTGAAACATTGCTAGGAACATTAAACCAGGGCCTGCTGAAGGCCAGCCAGAGGGGATTTATCTTTTCAAAGTAAACCCTGAGACTTTCACTATTTCTACTCTTGGGGAAAAAAGTGGGGCATCCGCATGACTTCTGGCGAGTCCAGTGCCGTGCCCTTCTCAATCAGGTCCAACATTGCTCTTTAGGCTTCATCAGTCCATGGGCAAGCCTCAGCACTGGGCACCAAAAAGCGGACACATCGCCTGGGAAGAGTCGGAGCAGGGATGCAGAGAGGGCTTCAGCTTTGCATTCTCCAGGGAAAGCAACGCCCATCTGTCATGGTAACTGTCCTACTACAAACCCCCCCACTGCCTTCATCTTTCATTTACTGCAGGGCTTGAACAACAGCAAAGCACATTCTGGAAAAGCAGCAAACCCCCTGACAAATAAATGAAATTTCTCCCACACCCCTTCTTCCCCTGGAAGCCAACGGGTGGCATGAGGCTGCCTGTTGGACAACTCTTCCTTCCCAGATTCCCTGTTTCCACAAAGGTGGAAAACATCTGGCCATCAAACACACTTCCACGGGAACGAGCACTAACGAACCACCGCTTCATTCGCACGCTGGGGGGCAGGCATACGGATGGGGAATGTGAGAGAAATTTAAAGTGCATCAGAGAAATTAAAATAAAAAGAGTCAAGAGACTGGGTTCAGGGAGGGGCTTCATTTCGGTAGGAGAAGCAACCAAAACTCAGGCTTTATAACAACTTCGGTTACGCCTTTAACCAAGTTAAATTCGCTCTCTAGCAGACTTTGTGTCCCCAAAGGCTGCGGCTGCAAAGAGGCAGCCTCTACGCGTGTCCCAGCGGGTCCCGGAGACCTGCCACCACCCAGCCCTGCCCCAGCCCCACCTGGCCTGCAGGTTCTCAATCTCAATGCTCTTCTCCCTCTCCATCTTGCTCAGCATCTCCCTCTGCTTTTTGATCTCCTCCAGGAGCGTTTGGTCAGCTCTCAGCTCCTGCTCCTTCAGTTGTTCCTCGAGAGCATTTGCCCTACGGAGAGAGGAGAGAGGATTAACGGTTCCCGATGGCTCACCCCCCCGCACGCCGCCATCCCAAGGGAGCCACACGATGCTCTTCCCAGCCTTCTTCCCACCACACTGGGAGAACTGGGAGAAGCAGGCTGTAACACAGAGCAGGCTTTCAGGTGGGCGTACGAGGGCTTCACTTCGTCCCAGCAGATGCAGCGGTGAAGCGACACGGTCCCCAAAACCCCCGAGGACACTACTGCTGACCAACCCGAGAGCCAGGTGGTACTCGCTGGTCTTGCCTCTGGTTTTATAAATCTCCAGGCTGCATCCAACCCCTTTTTAAGGGGGGAGGCCAACAAGGGGGCGAGGCGAGGGTGAAAGCCCAGGAATCATTTTATAACCCACAGCCGGTGGGTCACGGTCGCCGAGTCACCCAGAACAAGCTACTTAATCAGAATCTCGTGGGATCATTTAGGCAGGAAAAGACCTTTCAGATCATCAAATCCAACCATAAATCCCAGGGCTGTGATTTCACCTGTAGCGGCCACAGCAGAGAAATCCTCCTGCAGCTGTTTCTAGAATTTTGTGCTCCTTTACTCTGCCCCAAAGTAGCCTTGTTGCCCGGAGAAAGGATGACAACAGCCCCAATCCTTCTCCTTTCCACCCTCTCATCTCCCCAGCAAAGGAATGCAGGATCTGCAGGTCAACCATCTCTGTGTGCCAGTGTTAACTGGGATTTCCACGCGGTCCCGAGCCCAAGGTAGAGGTAGCCCAAGGAGGCTGGAGTTTATGCCATCGCTTTGCATAGGCAGGTGGGGAAGGCTTTTGCCAGATGAATCCATTCTTCCACCAGCAACGAGTACGCTCGGGGCTTTACTTAATTAAAAGCCGACTGACACTTCTGGGCCAAGCCGCTGAAGTGAAATCATTTCCCTCGCTGCAAAGTTTATCAGGGCTTAGAGAAACCTTTGTTTGAATCGCTCGGTTCCCTGACATGGTGGTTACTTAACAGCCTTACAGCCCTAGAGATAAACTCCTGCCAGGTTTATCTGCCGAGGGTAAATATGCTGCTGGAAGAGAGAAGCCTGCCAGATTAGTAAAGGCAGCGATTACACCAAATGGGATCCAAAGCGCTACGCCCCAGCCAGGATCCCAAAGCAACAGGATCAAGGCTGGCGGTGGGGAGGGTAGAGATGGGCAGCAGGGACCCCACTTTATCTTCTGCCCAGACCTAATGGGGGAAATATGGGCCAGAAAGAGTCCATACAGGGCGAATATGAAGCGTAAATCCTCCCCGAATGGGAAACTTTCCAAGAAGCACGACCCCCCTGCGATCCTCTGAGCCAACCCCTGGAGCTCCAGGGCTCCACTGAGACCTTTTGAGATGGACACGTGGGGCGGGGAAGCACATAAAAAAAATAAAATAAAATAAAATATATTAAGAAAAGATCTAAAAGGTGCTGTTGTAGTTACACAGATCCGAGCGGAACATTGCAAGGGAGGCATCTGCCATTTGTCCCGGCTGAGCTGCAGGCCCCTTCCTGCGCTCCTGGGAATTTGCCAGAGACGCAGAAAAGCACGGGTGGGATGCTGTGATCCCAGGATGCTGCGATCCCGGGATGCTGTGATCCCGCACACAGCCCTTGCGCAGAGGTGGCAGCTCGAACCCCGGCTGGATTTAACTGGCTGGATTTAATTCTGTGATTCTGGATTTAACCCCGCCAGGGCGGGATCGGATCGTCAAGGGCAGAGCTGTGAAGCTTCCCTGCTCTGTTCTGTCCTTCCTCCTCCTCCTCTCCTGCTGCCCCCTCTCCCCACGGGCTCCGGCGGGGAAGGCGCAGGGTGCTGCAGCACGTGGAAGGGGGAAAAGGAAAAGGCACCACGGGCGACGCTAAGCTGAATTTTGGCCACGGCGCAAGCCGGGCGTGCTTACCTGTGCACGAGCTGCAGGTTTTCCTGCTTGAGGCGGCTGTGCTGCTCGCCGTTAGCGGCCGTGTCCTTCTCCAGCTCCGTCACCCGCTTCTCCAGAAAGACAACCTGTGCGACGGGAGAGGGGAGGATCAGCCGCCCGTGCTTAAACTCGCCGGCAAAGCGGCGCCGAGGGCCGAAGCAACTCCCACCGCCGCCTCCGCCGCCCCGTGCGGGTGGCTCCTGGGTGGTTTTGGGGCTGCCTCTGCTTGTTGCGTTGATTCAGAGCCGGTTACCCCGACACCAGCTCCCGGCATGACCCGCACCCCGCTCTTCACCACGCAAGGCAGCCTGAGCTGCAGGAGCCATCGCTGGGCCAGCTACTTAAAAAATGGTTGCTTGCCACAGGTAGCCAAAGGATTTAAAGCATCCTTTTAAAACAGCCTTTTACACTCTGGCTTCTCCATTTTTGATGTCTCCCATGTACCTCTTTCCTTTCTTCGTACCCTTCGTGGCGATATCCCTACGCGGAGGTCTAGGGGGAAAGACCTCAGCTGGGTCACCGGAGCTCCGCTGCGCCCAAGCGCAGCCCTACGGCCGGGGGTAACCACCCGCGGCCTGAAATAGGACTGAAAGACCCTGGGCTCGCAGCTTATTTGTAAATAAAGTCACATGGGAGGAAAAAATGCTGGCTGAGAGGAGAGGATCTGCGTATCTTCTCCCTGTACCTATACGGGGCTTATTTCAGCTGAATTTGCATTTTCATTTACTTATTACTTACTTACTACTTAGGTAATGCACAACTTTGAAGAGCAAAGGGGGCCGGAGAGCCCCTCCACTTCCCACCCAAGCAGGAGCGCGCCCGGGTGGGGAACCGCAGGAGGACAGCGTTTTCGTGGTCCCCAAAAATCCCATTTATACCCATAGAGAACAATCATGAAAAAAAGAGGCAATTAGGAGCAGGCCTGCAAAACCCAAACCATCGCTCTGGGGAGAAGGGCAAGCGACACCCAAGTGTTTTTAAAAAAAAAAAAGAAACAGGCAGAGGCACAAGGCTGTTCCCAGAATCGCGCACACGGTTTCCCAAGGCGGACGCCTTCAGAAATGAGTTTTGTTCAGCTTTCAGATGTGGAAACATTTTGATTCTTAATTTTTTTTTTTTTTTAAAGGTCTTCTATGCATCATCAGAGTGCAGCCACACACATCTGTATTTCTCTCTCACACGCTGCTCCGTGCAGCTATTTGCGATTCCAGAATTAAAAAGCCATTTTAAAGGAGTTTCAGGGCTGCAGCAAATATTTACACAAGCCACAAGTCACCCATCTTTACCTTCCCTGCTTTCCCTTAGCTATTTTTAGCGAGGGGTGCTCAAACAAACGCTGCCTTGTGCTCCTGTCCTGCTCCCATCTTCTCCTAGAATCCCTTTCTCCTAAGAGCTCGGTAAAACCCAAGAGGACCAGCAGAAAAATCAGCTTTACATCCCCAGGGCACGCGCGGAGCGTGCCACAGAAAGGAAACCCTTGCTTCGCGTCAGGCGGCCTTGCTCATCTCAGAAAAGCAGAAATTGAGAACATCTCCTAACGTGAAGCAGAAGTGAAAACACAGCCTGGGAGCAGCCACCCCCCGCCCCGTCCCGGGGAAGCCACCCTCGCCGCAAGCGAGGCAAGCACACCTCCGTCCCCGGGAGAAGGCACCAGTGCCACCTCCCGACTCAACACAGGACCTCTGCAATTTGGCTGGGAGCCCTTGAAGCTTCAGCCCAACTCCTGCCTGGAGGTCTCGGAGAGGGTCGCAAGCCGCTCCGTGCTCCAGGGTAGGGCAGGCAGCACCGCTCTTACCTTGTCCGTGATGTCCTCTTCCGTACAGTCCAGCGTATCCCGGTAAGACCCCTCCATCATCCCCACGGACAGGGTGCTTGTCTGATGCAACTGTCTATAACAGAGACAAAACACCCCAACCCACAGCAAGGCGAACATTAGAGCGAACATCGTAGGACATGGCAATTTCAGATGACAACTGCTCTTGCAGGATACAGTCCCCTCTCTCCTCTCCTCCGCTGCCACCTCCTTTCCCGAGGGGATTTAACAGCGCTGCTCCTTCTCGGGCTGTAGGATTTACACCGAGGGACGGCACGGACCAGGTCCTTCTCGTCACCGTGAGCTCCAAAAGGGCAATGAAGCTCGGCGCCTCGGTGCGCCCGGGTACCGGGGCTGAGCGGGCGGCTGCTCACCGGCTCAACAAACGCAGCCTGCGAGGGAAGCGCAGACGTGGACGTTCGCTGCTGGGACTTCATACCGTGATCGCCTGTTCTTGCTCTTTGGAATGGGAAGAGATAAGAACTCGCTCTTCTCACTTTCTTTAGGAACATATCAAGGCCGTGTATTATCCAGCAAAGGCCAGAGTACTCTGCCCTGGGCACCGATAAGGATACTAAGAAGTGGGAAGGCAGCGGGTGGAAGGGGAGGGAGGGGAGAAAAAAACCCCGGAACCCGTTGTGAAGCACCCCAGCCCACCTCCCCGCGCCGGCCCCGACACCCGAGAGCGAGCTAATCATTAGCAAAAGGGCTTGCGACACCGGCGTCCGCAGCTTTGCGGCGATCTAAAGGACACCCCGCGACCCGCGCTTCATCCCGGCGTCACTGCTGCAGATCAGCTCCATCGTCTCGTGGCACGGGAAACCGCTGTTGCCACGGGAGGGGGAAGAGGGGGGTTGTATTCCAGCCCTGCAAACCCTGGAGAAAACCACTCTGGCTCTCCCACTGCAACCCAAACCACGAGCAGCCTGATCTGCCTTTGAAGCCAGCTCTGCTTCGAGCGGGAGGTGGACGGGAAAACGGTGGAGGGCTCTTTGAACCTCAGTTTTCCGAGGGATTTGTAATGGGGGCTCTCAAATTCACCCCGCTACACAATATGCTCATGCAAATATTCACCAAGTATAACTGGCATTTACCAAAGAGGCCACGGCCGCGTGCCAGCCTTATTTTGCATCCTCACCCTGAGTATCTATTTAGATCCTGAAGTCTCGGGCACGTTTGTCATTTAAATAGCGCCCAAGCACAACAGGGCCAAAGCTGCTGAGGTTTCTTGGCACAAGCAGAACCTGGATATCAAAAGTCAGGGAAGAGCCCTTACCAAAATCAAATCAGCTTCCTGAAAGTAAAGGCTTTGGTATTGTTCAGTAATTCCAGGATCTGCAAGGAAAGGCTTTCTTGGGCTGACCTTAAGGATCTGGCTCGACCCTGCAGCAAACCCCTGTGACCTCCGTCGTTATCACAAACCAAACTTGGCTGCGCTTGAATTAACCAATATTTCCCTAAGCCCAGTCCCAGCCTCCGAAAAAGCATCTTACAGATTCAAAGGGCCAGGAGGGCTCAATCCCCCCTCGACAGGGCATCTCCGTTCCCAAAAGTTTAACTCGAATCCTCCCCAAATTTGCTCTCCCAGACTCAGGACAAAAATGCTAAACCTAAACCAGGAAACGCGGGGACAGGCTGCTCCCTTCAACCTTCTTTCCTGCCAGTGTTTTTAACAAAGATCGAGAAAGTAAGATGACCGGAATTAGGAAATGTAATATCAAGGACCCGCTTCCTCGCCAGGAGGAGAAATCGTGCCAGGGGAGACTTGCTGACCGCAGGAAAAACGGAGAAGGGAAAGGTGTGAGAGCACAGCCGGGAGGGAGAGGCGTCCAGGAGGTGCGGGGAGCAGGGCAGAGTGGTACCAGCATCGCCCAAATCGAGCTGCCTATTCCTCTGCGGCATCCCTGCCCCGCTTGGGAACGAGCAAAGAGGAAGCCAGGGACTGCAGAGGGGGAATCTGTCCCCCGAGCGGGGCAGAGGCGGGCAGGACAGCTAAGGTCAGGCTCAGGGTGTCAGCGTGATGACACAGGACCAGGAGGGGTGGAGAAGCTGAGAAGGGAAAGGGGAACATGGAGAGGGGATGGATCCTCTGCCCCGGCGACTCAGAGCAAACTCTGCAGCTTCTCCTGAGCCGGCAGGGATAAAAACACCCATCAAGGAGGGAGGGGGGACGGACTGGAACCACCAGGCAGCTGCAGCTCAGCATCAAACCCCAGGGTGGGGGTTACCTGCAGCCGCCCCCCCGGCAACTCCCCACTGCCCCTGAGCCAGGCGGGAGGGCTGCTCCGGCAAAGCCAAGCGCCAAGGATCCCACCGAGCAAAGTTAAACAGAGCCAAGAGAGTCGTCTAAGCCGACTGGCTTTTTTGGGGTGCTGAAGAAATCCCTCCGAGAGGGCGTAGTGACCAGTCCAGTCTTCTAGAGACTCAAGAGGCCCTCCCCGGTGACGCCGGGGAGGGGACAGCCCAGCCAAGCAACCCAGAGGGACGTGCCCATCTAGAGACTCCTTCCCCGCTCCACATGCCCCCTGCTAAGGCACTGGCAGGATTTGCGGGGGGGGGAAGCACCCCGACTTTTGTCCTGGAAGAAATCAAGTTGGCACCAGCCTCCAGTTGCGTGCACGAGCGAGAAAGCCCCAGTTTAGAAAAACAGCTATTGCAAACTGTATCAGAATTAAACCCGCTTTTCCCCAGCGCTGTGCGACCCGTCCCGAAGTACAAACCCCACTGCAACCTTATTTCGACAGCCTTCCTTCCGCGGACCCGGCAGCTAGAACGGGCACCAAGCAGTAACAGGAGCATGAGCTTACCTTGCCACCTTCTTGCTTGAGAGTCTTTTATTTGGACTGCAAAATGATAAAAAAAAAAAAAAAAAAACAACACAGGAAAAGAGTTAGGAAAGCTGACAGCGAAGAGCAAGGGAAACAGGAAACTGCCGGGGCACATCCTTCGCTCCGGCCGGGGAGCGCCCATGCGGCATGCACCACCCGAATAGCCCGGCCACCCCCGGGGCACGGCAGGCGAGGGAACCGCTGGCGTATTCGCCAACCCAACGAACCGAAGGGCATAACGCTGCAGAAAGAAAACCTCCCCACCTCCAGCAAGGGTAAGCGGTAGCCTCTCACCGGCTGATCCCTCTCCTGAAAGCTGATCCCCAAGGAAAGCGCTAATAATAGCGGGGAGTTCGGTGGGTTTCGGCTCAGCGACGACGGCAGAGCGCGCTATGCCTCCTACCCCCCCACCCAGCAGCACCCCAGCCCTGCCGCCCCCCGCCCCGGGTGGTTGGGGACAGGGTGCACCTCCTGCCTGGGAACGGGCACTTCCATCCTTCCGCGCGCTGGTTTGCATTTCTCCCAAGGATTATTCTCACTTATTTGGCTCTGGATCACTGGAGAATTGCTGCCTACGTGTAGCTTGGATTTCAGGAGCTGTTGCTCACGTCTCTTTCTGGATTTTTAAGCACGGGCACCGTTATAATCGCTCGGGATGGGTACGAGCTCTCCTTTGCACGGGTGACCGACGGAGATCACACGCCCCGGGGTTCTGTCTGTGCCCCAGCCAGCTGCCACCATACCACAGCGGTCAGGGTTTAGCTTAGTGCTCAGCGTCACCCACGGTGCCAACAGCCAAGGTCTGCGTTACCCTGCCCCTCAGGACGGGGCTGCGGGGGCTCTCCCCGCTGAGCAAAAAAAAAAAAAAAAAAAAAAAAAAAGCCTTTTTCCCCTTTTTCCAAAATGGTTACTTGCTAACGCGTTCCTTCCCATCCTTCGGTCGTGATTGATGCAGCTGCATGCTACTGAAGGGTGGTCAGACCCTGGCAGGGGTTGCCCAGAGAGGTGGTGGAGACCCCAACCCTGGGACCATTCCAGGCCAGGTTGGACGGGGCTGTGAGCAACCTGATGTGGTTCAAGGTGTCCCTGCTCCTGCAGGGGGGTTGGGCTGGGGGACCTCTGGGGGTCCCTTCCAACCCCAAACCTTCTATGATTCTATGATACTGAAAGCAAGCGGGGCTTGGATCTCACTCCTCATCCTCCCACCCAAACACATGCTGTTGGCCAACAGTTGCCACCGGAACACATCACCGATACCAAATCGTCGCTGAACGATGACAGCAAACACAGCTCCGGCCCGAGCGGAGGAACAGCGACTGCGTTCCCTGGTGCTTGGCTCAGTTTAAAGGAGAAAAAAAAAAAAAACAACACCAAACCAAAAATCACCTGGGAGTCCAATCTGCAACGATGACATTTGTTCTTAGAAGGAAGAATTAAAAATAGCTCAGGACAATTTTCTTTTTTAAAAAAAAAACAAAAAAACCACAACCCAGTGACCACCCTAGGGTTGTTGTCAGGGTTACCAGCCCTGGTGTCAAAGTGCATCCTCAGGCCCCAAATTTCCAAGGAGCGCAAGAGCCGCTGCTGGCCGGGCTTCAAGGACGCGCGGCACCCACCCGAGGGAAGGAGGTCAGGCCCTCCTGTTTGCCAGCAACTGGAATGAGTCACGTATGTCCCCAACGCTGGAGGAAGAAAAAATATTTTTCTCTGCAAAGAGCTTATCGGAAAGCGGTGCCGGCACCCGCGGGTCTCTCCGGAGGGGATGGGACACACCACCGCTGCGTCAAGGGCACTAAAACAAAGCGTTCTTGCGCAGAACTGGCCCATCCCGAGCTCCTGGTGGATTTCTTCCCTGCTTCCCTGTGCTGCGGGATGGAGCGGCAGTGCCCTGACGCCAGGACCAGGCTCCCCGCCTTATTCCAGGTGTAAAATGTTGTGTATACACACACCCACAGCCTCTAAGAGCGAGGATGTTCTAGACGGTGGCTTGGGCTTCAGCCCAGCTTCTGGCATCCCCTGGAGTGGGCATCTTCAGGCTTCGCCGGCCAGGCACGGTGGAGGCTGCTTGGCCCAGATTTTGGTCCAGTTTCTGCTGCTCTCCTCACCTACTGGTCCCCTGCGCCGAGGGCTTCACGTTGCTGGTGACACTGGGAGCAAACGGGCCCTGCCACGTCCCACACGGGGACGCCTCTCACGTCCTGGTGAGACCCTACCTGGAGCACTGGGTCCAGTTCTGGGCTCCCCGGTTCAAGAAAGATGAGGAACTCCTGGAGAGAGTCCAGGGGAGAGCAACAAGGATGATGGGGGGACTGGAGCATCTCCCCTAGGAGGAAAGGCTGAGGGAGCTGGGCTTGTTCAGCCTGGAGAAGAGAAGACTGAGAGGGGACCTCATCAACACCTACAAATATCTCAAGGGCAGAAGTCAGGAGGACGGAACCAGTCTCTTTGCAGTGGTGTCCAGCGACAGG
>BOSO01005087.1:22284-35493 GCA_018403395.1 Gorsachius goisagi
CAGAGCACTGGAACAGGCTGCCCAGGGGGGTTGCGGAGTCTCCTTCTCTGGAGATATTCAAAGCCCGCCTGGATGAAGTCCTGCGTAACATGCTCTAGGTGGCCCTGATTTAGCAGGGGGGTGGGACTGGGTGATCTCCTGAGGTCCCTTCCAACCCTTGTGATTCTGTGTCCTCGCTGCAGGAAGGGTAGGCAATGCCCCTTCCATCGGGTCGGTGCGTGGGGGCACTCGGAACAAGTTTCCAACAAATTTGTGCACCCGGAACCCTGCACGCAGATGGAGGAACCATACCAACTCGCCCTGAGCCCAAAGGGGCTATGAAATTCCCATACCGCCACGGGACAGGGAAGCCTCCTCTGGAAATCCTGGCCATCACAGGAGGCTCAGAAGGTAAATTTGGTGGAGAAAGTCTGAAATGGAGCAGGGATACTGGTCCATCCAAGGGAA
The DNA here is from genome assembly GCA_018403395.1 of Gorsachius goisagi. NCBI lineage: Eukaryota > Metazoa > Chordata > Aves > Pelecaniformes > Ardeidae > Gorsachius > Gorsachius goisagi. The sequence continues at coordinate 22,732 of BOSO01005087.1, forward strand.
ATCCAGCATTCTCTTTCATAACTGCATGACCTGAGCGCCATCACTGACCCTTCAAGGCCCCCTCAAGGCAACTATTTGCCTGAGAAACATAGAGCCAGAGAGGTACTTTTGCCACTGAACAAACTAAGGTCGAGCTCCTATTTGTTCCCCAGTTCTCCTCCCATAGCCCAGGAGAGCTCCCATGTCACACTGTCCCTCTTGAGGACAGACAGAGACCAAAAGCATGGCCAAAAACCAGGCTTGAAATAGCACACCAGACGCAAGCAGAATAATTATCATTAACACCACCATCCTTCCACCCATTGGACTGCGAGCAGGTCTGGAAAAAAATAAACACATGCATCGAAATCCCTCCCCGCTCATCAAATCAGCAGGTCCAGCTGCTGGCTGGTAGACCTCAAACGCTACGTTCAAAAGCTGACGAAGTTCCTAGGCAAAGGCCCCGGCGTTTATCACATCTGGCTACTGGTGGCACAGAGGGCAGCTGGCCAAGCTGGGTGGAACACGATTTCATGGCCAAGCTGGGTGGAACACGATTTCATGGCCGCAAAGCAAGCGCCTACCGGAGAGGTCCCAAGCCACAGCGAGCAAGCTGATGTTTTCAGGTTACTGCTGCCGTACCTGCCCTTCCAGGTTGAACCAACAACTCAAGCCGTGACCCCACGCTGGGAATTATCGGCCAGAAGAGCTGGCAGTCCTTTCCTCGGTGACAGAAATACTGTACACGATCAGCTGACGGCTTCAAGTCCCGATGCAAGGATTGCGTTACTCGGGAGCGTGGAGAAGCACCCACCACACAGCAGGACATGCAAAGAGGCTGCCCGGAGTGGAAGGGAAGGCTCTCATTGTCTGCCAGCCCCTGCGGCTTGGATTAAAGGAAACTTCTGCTCACCCTCCATAACGTCGTTACCACCCGGTTCGGTGAAATTCAGCCCCTTTGGCAACCAGGAATGAAGACACGCACCAGGCAAAGGCAAGCTGGGCAAGCCAAGGAGAGCCTTCCCTTCAGGAACGTCATTCCCGACACTGAAATGGCCGCAGACGAGCCCAATTACCTATTCATTTCAAGATCATTCAGGCGAGCGGAAAGATCCTCGAGGCGGTTGATTTGTTTGTGGCACTGGCTACAGTAAAACTCAAACGCTTCGTCTGCAATAATGCTGTGCAGTTTCGCAGCGAGCGGGTTGGTGCTAGAGAAATCACAAGGGTCATTTTAACAGGACAGGACAGGACAGACGGGGCTGATTTTTGTCCGTGGCTTCCACAAGCTGAGCTTACATCGGGGCAGGGGAGCTTTGGGTAGGAGATAGGCGGCTTGCAATGAAAACTTCAGGGCAAATGGGTCACCTCCCCCCTCGATTTTAGAAGCCAAATGGCAGTCAATTCGGAGTTGCTGTAAATTAGCAGGACTTCCACCATCCTCCTCCCAGAGATTTGCAGCAGCTGAGCCTGGCTTATGTTTCTAAACCCCTGTGTGAGCCAGCCCTTGTGGAAGACCCCCCCCCAAGAGCCCAGGGAAGGCAAGCTGGGCGCTTTCCACAAACCTACGCAACGACAAAGTTTATTTTCCAACAGGTCTTTTCCAACCTCAACAATTCTATAATTTTCCCAAGCAACCTGTCCCAGGAGGCTGTAGCAATGGCCCTGGTTTGCCTCGGTAGATGCATACGTAACTCACGCACCGCCGGACCGGGCACCAAGAGAGGCAAATCCTTTGGTCGGCCGCACCATTTTCCAAGGGGATGCTTTAAAAATAGAGCATCTGTGCTGCTGCGGACCCTCCGTTAGTAAGACCTGGTCCGATTTTCATTGCAAAGAGCTCCCCTTTTAAGCTAAGCTCAAAAAGGGGATTGGGATTCAACCTCTGTCTCCTCTGTCCCATTGTAGGGAACATCGTTTGGCCAGGGGACGCGAGGGTCTACTGGACTTTAACAGCCTGGGGAGCTAATGGGTCCGATCAGCATTTCAATTTCAGTTGCTAATGTGGAAAAAAACTGCCAAGGCATTCACCGACGCTTGGCAAACTGGGGAGCTGTTTCCCCCACCTGACACGACTTGGGGGGGGGACACAGAGTTTGGCCAAGGGATTCTGAACAGCAAAGAGTTTGGGTTGCTTTGGGGCCAAATAGACACCACAGATGTTTTCGGGGGGGAAAACCACGCTTCTGGAAGCCACGGACTTTAATCAAAGAAAGGTTAATAGTGAAAAAACAAAGCAGTTCAATAAGAGAGACAGGTAAAGGTGTGAGCAAACACAAGCAAGCTTAAAACCAAAAGGCATCTGAAAGGGCTGGTCGGCCCCGTGATACAGATACACACTGGCAAGTCCTGGCCCGGGAGATGCTGGTGGCGCGGGACACCCCAAGAGGAGTCCCCTGGCTCAGCACCTTTGCATAACCCCTCTGATGGGGTTTTTTTGGTGGCAGGGGGGTGTCAGCAGCCCAGCCACCCCCGGGGTCAGGCCTCTGAGTTTGTGCTGTCTGTACAGTATTTCCAAGCCCCCTTAGAACAACTAACTGGCCAACAGTAAACACCAAATTGCTCCTCTCTTCCCATTCCTGGAAAAAAATAAATAAATTGAAAAATGTTCCCCCTACCCTCTAGGGCAGGTTTGGACCTGGGATAATTATTATCCACCGGCAGACAGTTCAGTTGCTCAGGTTTTGCACAGGGTAGGAGGCGACGGAAGCTTTGTGGCACCTGGAAGAAGTGAGGTGCCCTTTTCTGGGCTTTGCCCCCAGGCCTGGCTCCACGTGAGCCCCGTTCAGCAAATCCTCACCCCTGCCGGGAGGCAGAACCAGCTCACGCGGCTGGGTACCCCTGGGTGAGGTGTGAACCCGAATCTTAACAAGCATTCATCAAAAGGGGAAAAGAAGCGCAGAGGAGAACCCACAGGCCAGCCTGGCAACTTTTTGGGTACATACAGGTACGCTTGGCCTCTGGCTGCGTTGGTTGCTTGCCCGTCGAGTGGGCGAGAGCTCAACCGCACTGCGCCTCGGGGCGTCCCCACCTACCCCTCGTGGCACGCTGCCACCCTCTGCGCCATACGCAGCCTTTCCGCCTCCTTTCTCCATCTCGCGGAGCAACGTTGGTCTTCCACGGGTCGTCGGCGCTTACCGACACGCGCGTCGGCAGCTGAAACGGCTGCGTGCAAGGAGCTTCCATTCATTTCCCACCAAGCGTTGCAGGGATACTTCTCTTACCAGACGGACGTGCCAAGAAAGAGGTAGCCACCCAAGAGGAGGGAGGGATCGCCAACGCGCACGCAAGGACTAAGCAGGAAAATGCAATACCCCATAGCGTTCCCTGAAGGCTCTTGGTTCTTGCATTAGTTCTCTGGTGAAAAGCCGGAGCTGCGGCAGGAAAATTTGTCGACGTTATTCCCACTTTAGAAACTCTTGTACCATGGAAAGGGTTGGTGGCGATGTGACCGTTTACAAGCAATACTGTTCCTTGTATTGAAGCCACAGCCAAAAAAAAAAAAAAGAAGTTCAGCCTGAACCAGAGATAGTCTGTACTTCTTAAGGCTTCGCTACATTTAAAAGCACTGGGGAGGCAGGGCTGCGTTCAGAAAAACAGCACAATCTCAGCGAACGATCAGCTAAGGACCTTCACGCACGCAACGATAACCCAAGGTAAGGGCTAGACCTGAAAGGCATGAGGAAATACTCAGTTTCAAACAGAACTGCACTCTTTAACTCGGGAGGCTTTGCAGGGTTTGTCTGCAGCCTCCCGAGCAAGCCCCAGCAGCGCGTCTCCAACATCACACCCCCCCCCGAGCTGCGTGGCCACGGGCTGAGCGAGGCCCTCCCAGCAGAGGAAAGACGCTGCAGAGCATGATCCCGTGGATGAGATCCAAGAGCAGAAGAGGGGAGACAGCGCCCTGGCAGAGCATGATTTGAACACTGGGAAGCGTAGGCAACCTGGGAGCTCCAGGCTGATATTAAAGAAAAAGTTTAACTGATTGCACGGCCCCTTTAGCTGGGTGTTTTCTTGCCAGGAGCCTTCTGGACTAGGTTGGAGGCCCGTACTCAAAACAGAAACTCAAAAGGAACACCAAGGCTGGTTTTTATCAGAGAGCACTCTCTATGTGGCAGCACCAGTACAGCCAGACTGAGCATTTCTGCACGGTGCAATCGAAGGACAAGCGTGGACGCGTGGCAAGTCCCTTCTCCGGCAGCGTATCCCATCCCACCAAGCACTGGAACGCTGGTAATGGGTTAGGCAGGCTTTACAGCAACACTTTCCTCTTGCAGGTTTAGTTGACGTCTTCAGAACTGCTGCTGCCCCAGCAAAACAGAGTCAGCCCTGACCTGCAGCAAAACGCGTGCCTGGAGATTTGACAGCAGCTCTTCCCCGCCAGCCCTGTGCAAGCAGAACTGCCCAAACTCTGCGAGGGGCTTTGGGAAGTGGGTGGGAAACAGGCAGACAGCAAAAAAAAAAAAAAAAAAAAAAAAAAATTCCAATGTGTTTATACTGCTGCAGAAACAAACACCTATCATCCCAAAGGAAAAAAAAGTACGTTCCTGTCCGCAACGCACGCGTGGGGCTCGCAGGGACCACTCCTGCCTGGTGGAGGAGCACATCCCCGGTGTTATCGGTCATCGCAGAGACTTTGTGGGCTGCAGCAGTGGTTGATCATTCCAGCTTTTACTTCGTTTTCCTTAGAAAGTATTGATGGGTTCTGTACTGTCATACCAGCTCCTCGGTTCATCCTGCACGGGCTAGGAAACTAATATTTAACTGATTTTGGACCCTGATGCGAGAAGTGCAGGAAAACGCTACAGCCTGCTTCTTGCTCCACGCATCCCTCGGGCTGCCCTGAGAAGGAAGGCGGCCGCCGCCTGTGCAAATCCAACCGAGCATCCCATCAAAGTCAAAAGTACAAGCATGGGAAAGAAAAGAAAAAAATTGTCATCCAACAGGACCGGGGATTGTTTTCTCTACCCGAAGGTTCTGCAAGGAGCCACATCCCTAGCGGGAAGGCAACGCTGTCCTGGACGCATGTGGGACGCAGGCTGCTCTTCTACCTGCTGCCGGGCATGAGCGCCGCTGGGTGGGAGGGTGGGCAGCGTTTGGGAAAAGGAACGACTGAGGTGGGCAACTACTCTTCCCCTTCCGAGCCGATTATCCCGTTGCATCCGAAGTTTGCCAGGGACCGCCTTCCTGCAGGCAGACTGGTGTGCAAACCCCACGGAAACAACTCACACACACACACAAAGCCTGGGCAAAGACACCACGCAAGCGAAACCGGTGCAAACGCGGCCAGCGCCGGGCTGAGCGTTACCTGGGAGAGAGGAACGAGGAGCTGTGAAAGCTGCTTTCCCCATTACACAAGCTGTCCGAGAACAAATCTGCTTCATTCCCTTCTCCGTAATCCTCAAAATGCTCCTCTCCGCTAATGACCGTAACGATGGAGTGGCTGAGGTCCGAGCCCAGGGGCAGGTCGTGGGGATGGGATCTGTGGGAACAGAAGGGAAGATGTTAGAGGGTGGCCACCGCAAGCAGCCTTTCCCAGTTGCGTCCAGCACCGCTTCCCGAGTCACGTCTCCCGTTTCGGCAGACCGGGTTAGCTCTTCCTTACAGTGCAATTCACCCTGTGCCTCGAACACTGGAAGGGCAGCCCAGGCACCACCGGGAAGTTTGCACCAATCTTTTTTTTTTTTTTTTTTTCACAACAAACCAACGCTTTTTCACGCAAGCTCCCCTGGCAGCTGCCACATCGGATTTGGGGGGGGGCGGGGGGGGGGAGCAGACTTGCAAAGATAGTACCCAAGGTCGGCGGCAAGCCCTTGCACGGCACGGGTGCAACCAAAAAGCACAGCAGAGAAAAAGCTCAGCACATCCCAAACACACCCTAGACATGTTTTGAGTTACACCGTAAGCCTACGTGCTGGGCTCACGCTCACTTATTGCTGTATAATCCTATCAAGAGCCCAGCGCCGGGGTTTTACGCTGTAACCCCCCCCCCTTCGCCCTAACACAAATCCTGGCCGTTTCCAGGCAGCTGCCAAAACTGGCAGTGACAGACCCCCCCCCCCCCCGCTCCCCGGCAAGGCCAAGGAGCCCTTTCCCTGCTCCTACTGGGAAAACGCCGCACGCGCTGGCGGCAATTTCGGAGGGGGGGCAATGCCGTTTCAGGCACGTTAAGCCTAAGCCTAAATCCTCAGCGCACCCAGCACAGGTCCTGGGAGGCCCCTTGCTTGGGAGGGGACACGGCTCAGCACCAAAATCATCGTTTCCGCAAGCGCCTTTTCACGTGGCGTGAAGTCTGGCTGCCCCGGCAGCGCGCGCGTGCCTGTTTCGGAGGACTCTCCTGCCCAGGGCTGCGGAGGTTTTATAATTAAGCTGGAAGGAAAAGGCAGGGGGGGGATTTGTAAGAACCAAGCTGTGAAAGCCGCCTCCGTGTCTGTGAAGCACAGGTATGTGTTTTGGGGGGGGGGACTAGCACCGCTCTCCTCTCCAAAATTCAATGCTAAAAAAAATTTAAAAAGATTGCATTGTTCTAAAAACTGGCATTTCAGGTTACGCCCCCGTCTTCATCCACTTGCTAGGAGAGGGAAAGGGGGGGGGTATGACTAGATTGCTGTATAAATCAGAAAGAAAAAAAGACTACAGATAAGCCATTTATGACAAAAACCTGCACCATCTGAAGGATTTGCCCTTATCCCACTAATAAAACCGTGTCAGCCCTCCAGCCAAACCAGCAGATCTCTATTTAACCACGGACAAATCCAGTCCAGCTTGTGGGCATCCACACATTTTCCTCGTACGCCTGAGAAGCTCCGTGGCTCCGGCAGAAACCCAGCACCCCCCACCCCAGCCGTGAATCACACGCTGCACCCAGCAGACCGTTGCCGAAAGCATCGGAAATCTCTCCAGGAATAGAAGGCAGGGGGTGGAATTTTTAACTTGCAAGCAAAAGCCAAGCCCAAATCTCTAAATCTGGGGCTGTGGTTTGCCAAGCACCGTCCAGAAGCGGATCTCCTCGGGCACCTGGAAGCCCTCCGCCAGGGATGCTTCGGGCAGTCAGTACTATCAGTATTTCATTACACACCTTTCGGGGGCTCTGGCAGTTCTGAGATCCAGGGTCCAACCAATCTTTACTGCACAGAGCCTAAATAACCACCTAAGCTCAAACCACCTAAGGTAAGCTGAGCTTTAACAGCTCCTGGAAAGCAGCGTGGAAGCTTTGATCCAGTCCACCAGCTGCAATGGGTCAGATTGTACTTACTGAATCTCCTGGAAGACCTCTAGGCACTAAAGGTATAAAAATATTGTCCCACACAGGGTTTGATGGCACCAAAACCAGCCCTCAGTGACTTGGGAAGAGAACTCCAGAGGTTTCCATCTCTGGATCTTTAAGCCAAACGAACTTTTTCCTTGATTTTTTTGCCTACCTAGAATTTACGCACATTTAACGCATCCGGCAACAGGCAACCGCTGTGCTTGGACAGAGCACCCAGAAGCCACCCAAGCTTCCCAGGCCCACGCTGGGAGTAGCAGGGAAGCCTCAAGAACAACCCCATCTTAAAAAAAAAAATAAAATTCCCAAACGAAGTATTTGGTACCTACAGGCAGGTGAATCCAAGGCACGGCATCTTCCCCAGAGGACGAGAACGGACGCAGGCTGCCATGGCCCCTCCGCTCCGTGGTCGGGGAAGCTCAGCAACCGATTAGATCCCGATTTAACTGTCACGGAGCGGAACGCGCTCAGGCAGGGAGAGCCTGGCCAGCTAATCTCATTTCTTCCCTAATCCACAGCACCCTTTCAGCCCCGGCACTGAGCGCCCGGTAGCACTGAGCGCTCGCTGCGTCTCTGATGTCCCCAGATGTGATTTTTGGGGTGGGAGGGAAGCCTGGTGCTTTCTAAAAGCAACGGGAGCTGTAAGTACTGACCAGAGCACCAGGCCTGGGTGGTGTGGTTTTGGCCAAAAAAAAAAAAAAAATTCTATGCGTTCACAGACCTTGGGCGATGACGGTTCCAGAGGTTTCGGTGCAGACCGGTGCTCCTGGGTCACTCTTGAAGGTGTTATTCCCTCCCCTTTTCCCTTCCCAGCATCCCAGTTTCACCCCGAAACCCAACTTTTCCTGCAAAATCTAGGGGATGAGGCGGGCCCAGGAGCAGTTTCACCAGCAGTGGTTTAGACACGGGGACAAAGATCTCAGCTCACGCTTCTGCGCTTCAGGCGCAAGTTTAAAACCAGTTATTACAGGAGGTGGCTGCACATCAAAGGGCGCACGCGTGTTTAGGAAAAACAAGACTATGATGAGTTCCCCTCCCGACTTGAAAATTACATCTTGCTGAAGTGATAGATTAAAAACTGCAAGTATTTCAGGTGTTTGGATTAACTTACTTTAGAGGTTAAAGATGCTAATGAGGGTACAGAAGTTGTCCCAAGGCAAGCAACAATTAACTCCAAGAGATTGCCAGGCTGAGCTCCAAAACAGCCTACACATGGCACAGTCTAATTATCATCATTATTCTTAAGAAGAGCTATTTTGGTCTTGCGTGAAGTTAATACAAAGAACAAACCGACCAGTTTCAGCAAGACAGACTCAGCCCACTTTTATTTTAAATCCTCAGGCTGCGTCTCCCTCGGTCCTCGCCCGCTCCCCGTTTGCCAGAGTTTCCTGCCCCACACGATGAGTTTTGCTCCTTGCCGTCCCCGCTCACCCATGCTCCGGCTCCTCGATGGGATCCGTGAACTCCGAGTGCACGGTGGAGTCGATGGCACTGTCCGTTTCTACTTCGTCGTGCATCTCGTGGTGTACAAGTGTGCTGGTGTCTTCATCCGTGAAGGTTTCGCACTCGCTGTAGGTGCTCTCTGAGCCCATGTAAGCGCTGTCAGTCACCTCATTTGCCTGTTAAAAAAAACACAAGAGGAAAAAAAAAATAAATAAAAAGAAGATACTATGGTGGTTTCATTGCAGAACAGGACAGCACTCATATGGGGGAGCTGTTTACTGCTGCGTTGCATTTCCAAGAGCAGAAATCCAACCTAAAACCAACGTGAGCCCACGTCCGGGTGCTGCTCCATCTCCAGGTCAGAGGACCAAGCGCCGCCCCGGGGTGCACCACGGCTTTCGGGCCGCGCACGCTTTGCAACAGCAGTGTTTGGAAAGCAGATTACAGAAATCTATAACTAAGTAAGAGTCGGAGGGAGATTTTGCTGTGAGCAAGTATGGATTTGTTGAGTCCAGGAGGGATTACCCACTGCTTACTCAGCGGTTCTGATCTCCGTGGCTTTCACCCACTTGCGTTTAAAAGGACGCATTATTAACCTGAATTCTCTGCAAAAACCACCATTCAGAACTACCAGCCAGCCCTTGGAGCACTTTCCCCCCCCATCCAGTAATACAAGGGCACCTTCTACCCCTCGACAGAAAATAAGCTGGTTTATAAATCTTCATTGCAGTGTCTAATTTGCAGGAACTGCATCAGCAGGACACGCAAACCTCCGCGCTTCAGCTGCATCTTGACTATTTTGCACGACGTTCAGCACATCCCTGACCTGCAGCAGGCTCGAGGGAAGAAGCACCATTTGGTTTTTAAGACAGCACGCTACGAGCACGCAGGACGGGGGTTTTCCTCCCCGTTCTACCCCTGAGGTGGGTCCTGCCCACTTGCTGGGGCAGGGATGCTCCTCCCTGGACACACACGGTCCCAAGCCTAGAACCATCCCCGTGTTCGGAGGGGAGCTGGGGGAGCTCTAGAAGAAACACCCCCTCCCTAAAGCAAAAGCTCTTGTTACCCAGCAAAGCGCCAGCTCGTTTCCCAGCACTTATGGGATTTCCCCGGCGCGCCTCCGAACAAATCACAGCATTTTTGGCTCTGGGATCTCAGCCGTGGTGGGATCTGTCAGTGCTGGCGTTGAGCTCCAGCTGATCTGCCGTCATCGGAAGTGTCGGGCAGAGGGACGGGAGGGCCTCGAGAGAAAAGAGATGCTCCTGAACAACCATTTGCTCCATCTGAAGTTCACCCAAGGGGATCAGACTTGCTCAGCTGCCGGCTGCAACCCCCCCAGCACGGCAGCAGGGCAAAGCAGCAAAGCACCAACACTGAAGCAAACCTCTCTTCCTCTGCCAGAGAGCACGCAGAGCAGCTTTTCAGTGCTTTTTCCCAAGGATTTTCAAGAAAACGAGATTTCTCCAAAGCCCTGTATTACAGCAACTGGAAAGAAAATACACAGCCATACCGTCCTTGCGGCAGCAGAATGAAAAATCATCTTGGAGCTGTTCATCCAAAGCAGGGTACGTCTACGGCAGGATGAGTCCTGCTCATTGCTGCAGACGCTGCCCACCGGCACGCGTTGCGTTTGCACGGCAGGAGAGCATCAGACACGAGACACAAACATCCCGCTGCCACCGCGTTGCCTAAACTTTGCAAACGCTCTCGTTGGCCTGATTCTCTTCTTTTGGGTAAATACTCCGCAGCCCAAAGAGCTTCTCCAGCTTTCAGCGGTGCAAAGCAGCTCAAGACACAACCAATGCCTCATTTTGTTTCACCCACGAATTCCCAAGATGCCTCAACACAGGCAAAGCCAAAAAGGGACAGCAAGAACTTGTACAGGTGCTCTGAAAACCTTGAAGGGAGGGATGGAGAACTGCTCAACGGCGGTTCCAGTTCTACACGGACACCGGGGAGCAGAGCAAAGCCACCGAGTCAACACCCTTGCACCGAGCACACTCGGCTGGATGATGGATGGAGACAAGACAGGAGCCCCTCTTGCAAGCTTGGCTCAGCTTCCATGGACCCACGCTGACCTAGGGACACCAGCATCTCTCTAGGACACCACCCTGAAGTTTAAACATGACGTAAACCTTCACAGCACCAGAGTCTACAGTCAGCATCAGGAGAAGACGGGGTTGTTTGAGTGATCTTGATTCAAACGGAGGAGAACCTGCTGCAGCAAATGGCATCCCTAGCAGAGGAGAAGGTGGCTTTCACTAGTCTTCTAGATAAAACCAAAAGCCTCCTAAACACCCCCCCACCACTTTAAAAAGCCTAAATCCAGCAAGACTACTTATACACCTAAAGCTGGGGCCTTGCTTAAGTGCTTTACTGGATTTACGCTGTGCTTCCTAGAAACACCAGTCGGGCTCTTAATGCTTGAGCTGAAGGAGGACGAGGGAGATTGGGAAGGGGAGCCTTGGTCTGCCAGCGCTGGTGGACACACGAGGACATTGCACCATCCTTGCGCCGAGCCCGGCAGCTCCTTGGCCCCCAGAGGAAGGTTTTTCCAAGTGATCTGCAGCGTGCACCAAGTTTAGGAGAGGCCAGGCTTCGGCATATCGGCCACCATCATGTTGCAACACTGGTTATGTTTTGCTTTGAGGGAAAAAAACCCATCTCCATTCCACGCCGCATGCCCCCAGTGCTCGTGGCAGCGACGGCGCTTCGTGCTGGACCAGCAGGGATCCGCTGCAGCAGAGCGGGGCTGAGCGATGCGGCAGCCATCCGCGCCTCCAGATCTACCTGCGTGCTTCAAAGAAGAACTTTTTGCCTGTTTGAAAAGGATTTAATGCCCAACTGGAAATAACTTTGCTTGCAGACTCCAAAGTAAATGCTGCTGGTTTCGGGTTTTTTTAACCCATTCCCACTGGTAAAGCTTAAATTTCAATATACGCTGAAGTATTATAAAGAGCACAAAGTAAAGAGAACTACTGAAAAAAAAAAAAAAAACCCAAAACCAAACCCAACGAAGCTCAACCCACAAGTAAATTAATTAAAACCCACCCTGTCGTGGTTCTGGCCCTCTCAACACGGAGCGTGCCCAGGAGGTGAGCAGCTCAGGGCATCGGAACATCTCAGGGCATCGGAACATCTCAGTGCCCAGAAGCTGAGCAGCTCAGGGCATCAGACCATCTCAGTGCCCTTCGTTAGGTGATTTATCTCTCAAATTATTACAAAACACCTTGCAGATGGCAAATACCAGTACGGACAGGCTGAACGAGGGAGCAACCCTTTAGCGCTACAAGTAGCCACCAGAACTGTACATCAACCTGGATGGGCAGCAATTTTTTTTTTTTTTTTAAATAAAGATTGCCTGTAACAACCCGCCAACTTTCTTTGTAGTTAGCAAAGAAGAATTTTTCTCTTGTACTGCTAGCCCAGATGAGATTTCCAACGCAAGACCATTTTTAAAATTAAACCTATGCGGTCAACGGGTTAAGAGGCAGCTGAAACTGTAAACAAAGTCCTTCTCCTGAGCACGAGCGTGGAGAACTTTGCTTTACATTTCATCACAGATTAAGTAACTAAACCTCACAAAAAGATGCAAGGAAGAGATAGGCAAATGAGGGGACGTGGGTATTACCAAGCGCCTGATAAAGCACAGCGAAACCAAGCCCCTGTGCCCTGGGCAAAGGTGCAGCAGCAGGTCGCCGAAAACTCTTTTTTATGGCCCCACGAGCAGCTGGTTTGCACGCTGACCCTCCAAACCACCCAGCCACATCTCTCCTTTGGCCAGGTTTGCTGTTCTGCGAGCAGGCAGAAAGCAAGCACTTCTTCCAGCTTAAAAACCAAAGCAAACCAAACCACACCTCGATACACGTAAAGACGTCTGTGGGCTCGGGAGAGCCAGGCTTGGCTACAAGTGCCCTGGGAGACTTCCTGGGAATGTCCCCACCACGTTCAGAATGGGGCTGGCGTCACCAGTAGAACCATAGAATCATGGAATTGTTTGGTGGGAAAAGCCCTTCAAGGTCATTGATCCCAAGCGTTCCCCTACCCCTGCCATCCCACCCCCAAACCCTGGC
>BOSO01005088.1:9128-112160 GCA_018403395.1 Gorsachius goisagi
TACCCTGGTTTAGTTTAAAACCATTCCCCCTTGTCTTTGGTGGCTGCACTTCAGCAATAGCTGAGATTTCTATAAAATATAAATAATACATTATGATTCTGCAGCGCTCCTCAATGGCAGACCTAAATACTCTTTACAAATAACACAGAAGCATTATTATCCCCATTTTACCCATGGGAAAACTCAGACCAAAAATCTCAGATCTTTATTTATGAACTAATTAGCCTGAGTGAATCATTGTGTACAGAAATTTATATACACACACACGAAAATATTATAAATATTTTGGCTAAAATGTTTCATATTGGTTTTGTGCGATACCCAATCCATTTGCAGTGGTATCCCTGGGAAAGCCCAGCTGCAGCATGAGCTTTTATTTGGATTCCTGTGGTCCAAAGAGAACATTGTATAGAACTAATCCATAATATTGCACATGGACAAAAGAAATCCAAGCCTCCACCTCAAGGTCCTAAAGCAGTGGCATCAAAAATTATTTACAGGACGCTTTTTCCTTCACACTTCCTACCGTAGCTGAACTGGATTATCACAGTGATGCCTTGAATGCTTAATTTCAGGATGCAGGTGTTTCTTTTCAGGAGCTCACTTATTAAGGTCGCCATTCTGAAGATGAAAACTGAGACATGAAACATTTTCCTTTTTTTTTTTTTGTTGCAAAGTCTCATTTCTCAAGAGATCAGCCCATTTGGGAGGTGTCTGATTCACTATAAATGATAGCCCCTTGCTTGAAAGGGAAGCACTCAGGTAAGGGGAAAAAAGGATCAAGAATAAAGAAGGCTTATAAAATGTAGCTCCTTTTATTTTAATTAATCAGTATAAAAATTTATGTGGAATTTAAAGATCGAAGCAATCTAACGTGCCAGAATTAATAGATACAATCAGATAATTACTGCATTTTAACGAATATTAGAATATCAAATATTCAAGCCTTGAAGTTCACTTTATTTCTATCATTCTCTTCTAACATTTTAATTTTTGTTGTGTGCAAATTCAGTGAAATGCATTCAAGCACAGAAAGCCGGCAGCTAGATTTGTAATATTATCCTGCTCCTATCAGAAATCTCATAGCAAGCTTAGGTGAGAATTTAAGAGTAACATGAATTTGTGCTCATATCTGCAGAGATGCCAGTTCCACTTTTTATGACCGAGTAAATGTTTGCCTCGGATCCTTAACCGCCAAGATATTGCAAATCCTGGCCACTATACACCCAAGGCACAGGGACACCTGGAAAAACAACATCATAAAAGCTCTCGCAAGCACCCACCTGCATGACTGTCCCCGTACACATTCGTGCAGGTCACTTCTCACCCCTGGTACATCATGGAGAGCACTCGTAGCTCTTTGCCCTGCCATGAAGCTGTGCCAACACGATTTTGAGGGAGCTCTGCATCCAACCTTGCGTCTGCTTTAGCCTGTGCCCCAGGGCTCAGTACAGTTTTTCTGGTAATTCTTCAAAACCCTCACCCTGTGTCTTATTAAGGCTCTGATTAGTCTTCCTTGCCAGTCCAAAACCTCTTTGCATAATTGTTTTTCAACTCTCAGTCCTATATACAAAAGGCCCTATAATGATTTTACACAGCTGAATATTGGTCTGTCTTAATAGATTTCTGGAAATAAAAGTTATCTGCAGGAAAAAAAAGATAACGTGTATTCTCCTTGTATAACTGTACCATCATTTTCTCCTCTATGAATTTGCATTAGTAATTAACAGTGTTATGTATTTAAACTACTTAGTGTATATCTGTGGTTACTGACTTTTGGGTAAGCAGCTTCAAGGTTTTATTAATGTAGAATTATCAAATTAGTTTTACCTATTTTTTTTCCAGCCAATTTACCACTGAATCATTAATGAAGAATAGAAGAGCTAGGAATAATCTCGGGTACTCCTTGAGCTTTGCTCTGCAGTGTTAACCATCACGATTGCAGAGCGCAGGGGTGGTGATGGGAATGAGAATCACGGAACATCTTGGGTTGGAAGGGACCCATAAGGATCGTTGACGCCAACTCCCTTCTCCTTGCAGGACTGCCTAAATCTAAACCACATGAACTGCCATGTGGGTACTGTGAAAGTTCAAAGGAAGGAGGAGAAAGACCTGTTACATCCATTCTAACTCTGTAATTAGAAACTACTTCTTTGATGACTCATAAAGGGAAGAAGCAATGGAAAAAACACGTCAGGGCACAACGTCTCAAATGCATGACTGGTCTGCGCTAGCATATGGTGCTATTGACTTTGTTTCTATCATGACCTGGGTAAGGTCTGAAATACAGAGATCTTGTATCTGTACCACTCCGATAAGATTCTAGATATCCTGGGATAATTCTTCTCTACCTGCCATCCACCTGCCTTTTTTCCCCCTCCTCTTAGACCGAGGAAAGAAAAGGAGGATGAGGAAAAGGAACAAAAAGGTAGCAGAAGCTGGGAAGAGAGCCAAAGTTTACTGCTGTCCCGGTTAAAATGAGCACAACAACAACAAAATTGATGTATACATTTCTTGGCCTTTTACTCAATCATATTAGACTTACAAAAGTCAGACTTGTAAGAGCTAAAATATCCAAGGGACACACATTCAGAGAATTCCTCTCTGCTCTGAAGTCTGTCACACACTCTGCCATTTTAGCCCTTGCTCATTGCTGCTGGATGTACTTCTCATCTCTGAATCTATAAATGGCAGCAGCAGTAACGTTGTCCACATCATCTGGATTAAAAGTCTTTATTTTTTTGCTTGAAAATGTCAAACCGGTTACATCTATCCTTTTCAGATAAGGATTTGTGTGCAAAGACACAGTAGGATACGAGTAAAGATCAGACATTCCTAAGAGTAATGGGAACACACTTTGCTATTTAGGATAAAAAATAATTATATAAAGAGTCACAGCACTTATATTCTAACTACTTACTGGAATGGATGGGAATTTGGATCTTTGTGGGGTGTCCAGAAAACATCTGCAGGTTTTCCCCTTTTTCTGTTACCTGGTGGACCCTTGTGGGCCAAGTAAATCAATGCACCTGATCCTGCAGAATTTGCAAGAAGTCTACTATCATATCCAGAGAAATGATGATTTCCAAACCACAGGATATTTACTACCCGGACTCTCAGATGTTACTGCATGAGATATTTGTCTGTAACATTTAATACATGAGAACAGTCATAGTCTTGGAGAATATCACCACAAACCATCTTTCCATATTTCTTTCAACATTCTCTGATATCGTATCTGTCACACCATCCCATAAAGTGGGATAAGGGATAAGCCAAGTCAATTAGCACAAGAGAAATGCTGAAGAGCTGGTCACCGAATTACTATCACTAGCCTATTTATAAAATCTCATAATCACTTATACCATCTTTGACAGATATCACAACATCCACATTTTATTAAATTACTTCAAAAATAAGAAAGGAATGGTGAATGTTGGTGTTTGATGAATGCTTCATTGCATGTGGGTGAGACTGGGCGAGACTTACAGTGAAATTCCTGGGACAGAAGAACAGCTTTCCTACCTCCCCCTTTTATTCTGGGTAGAGTATTAAGCATCCAGAATTATGCTGATTTTTTCTGAAAATTATTACAGTGACTGTCTCCCACGACAGCAAGACACGAGGGATCTCGAATAACGACTGTGCAGAGGAAAAAAGCGCAGGGGGGAAAAAAAATGGTTGAAATTACTGATACTGTCTTCTCTGGGTGCTAAACATTTGCCTCACATGGAGGGAAACCAACAAGACATTCCAACTGTAGAGCAATTGAGGTTAAAAGGGACCTCTGGAGGTCAGCTGGTCCAACCCCAGCACTCAGAGAAAGACCGACACTGAAAGTGGCTCTATTTTGGCCATGAGCAAGTCGTCTGAATTCCGATCATCTTCAATTACAGAGTTTCCACAGCCTCTCTGGGCAACCTGTTTCAGTGCCTGACTATCCTCAGTGTGAATGTTTATTTTTTCCCCCTAATATTTAATGAGAATTTCCCTCGCTGTGACTTTTGTTGGCTCCCCTTCAGCTGTGTGCCTCCAAGAAATAAATCTGACCTTGCCTTCTCTAGTGTCACTCATTAGGTAGCAGCTTCTGGGCCAAACATGGGTTGCCTTCTGCAATAAGCTCATCAGATTCCCGCTCTGCTCTTAAATTAGTGCAGTTAGCAGCTGCCATCGAGGGCAGGTACCCATTCCCAATGACTGCAAAGCAACCACTAGCTATTCTCTGCAGAGCCATTGCAATGCAACTGGCAGGTTTTCTGTTAAAAGGAATGGAAAAGAAGAACAGTCCACGAAGAAGAGATTTCCCCAAATATTAAGTATTCAGGAAATCAGAATATTATACGAAAAAAAGGAAGCAAAAATAAGAAAACACCCTTTTATGCTTCCAGAATCTTAAATAATTCTCACTGACATTTTTGATTACTATCTCAACTTTTCTTATCTGAACTTTGTACCCTTGAAAAATTCGATAAACCGAGTTTGGCAATTTTATTTCAGCAAGAGGGAGCCTGTGTCATAACACGGTGTTATGTAACGATTAAAACCTGGGAAAATACATGGAATCTGGAAAGAGCCCAGATTTCAGCTGCATCCTTGGAGCTTATCTGTAACAAACATATCGCTGTAATAAAAATGAACTGGATGGGAATGCATGAGTAAGCTCTTCAGATGTAGCAAACTGACTTGTGAAACGAGGAAAATACAGTGGTTCTCATGAAACAGTACTTTCTTCTGATCATAACTTTAATGCTTGGTAGAGGAGATGGAAAGCTACTGACACAAATGTATTCCCAGCATTGTAATTTAAATAACACATCTGCACTGCAAGACTGTATCTACGTAGACATAACCAGCACCATTGCTTTTCTGATATCAGTCATAGGGAATGAAAAGGACTGGGCTGAAAGCATCATTTATTTTCTTTAAAACTGAAGGCTGAGGGGCTATTTATGCTGTGAGAACTATGCAAGAGATGTCTTGGGAAAGAAAGTTGCCTGTGAGCAAAATTCTCATTGAAGTTGATAGCGGATTGTTTTGATTTGAAGAACATTTGTGTTTCGGTGCTCCCTGGCGCTCTCCTCGCTGGGCCACTCTCCTGGAAGAGCCGGGTGGTCCTGCCCCAAGGGAAGCGTGGCTCCACGGCGGAGCACATGCCTCCGTCCCACGCTCGCCGCTGATCTCGTGTGCCAACACATGATCCTGGTGACTTCTTCCATGATTGTAAACAGGCCTCGTAGGTTGCTTACTTACAGTGAAGCTTTTCAGTCTGGTTTTGTTTGCCTTAATTGTATCGCATACTGTGTTTTCAATTAATAGCTAGGAGTGCCCAGAGCAGATGATGGGTAATTCTTACGCTTTTATAAATTCAAACAAATAAATGCATAATTAAACGCAGAAACAATGACCTGTAGTAAATCTTTTTCATTTTCTTATGTGTGTGACTGTAGAGGGAGAAGAATCAGACAGCTGTTCACACAGCTCTCAACTTTATTTAAAAATGCTGCCACGTTCCTTTGACTATTCTAGAAGGTGGATACTAAAGGATCTGAGAGGCAGAGATTGAGGGGGAGAATCCACCAAAACCTCTGAAATGATGCACTGTGTTACAGTAGAGGTAAGCTACTTCTAATGATCCTTAATAGCACAGCATCCCCTTAGTGTTGAATCTATTTATTCTTATAGTGCCCCAAGGGCAGGGAAACACTATTCCATTCTAGAGTACTAAAATAAGTGTTGAGGAAAATTTAGGAGGCTAACCCAAAAGAGAAGTCCCTGAGGTCTCACTAAACTGGTGTTTATTCTGGAGCTGACCAAGCTCCGAGTGCCTTAGCAGCCTTAGGAAAGGCTTGGCTTTTCACATTTCCACGAACGCTTCAGCCTTAAGCGTCAAACAGCCTCAATTCACACTCATGGAGGAGTTCTGCTGAAGTACAGCTGAGCAAAGACACCTCAAAGGTCTTCAAGACCTCAGTGCCCAGAGCTTGGATCGCCACTCAAGCAGAGCTGTGCGCACAAGTTTCAGCTGCCCCTTGCAGCCCCAGGTAATACCAACTCGCTGTGACCAGAACCCCCCTGCAGATAGTTCCATTGCTGAGTAACCGAGTCGCGAAGGACCTCTGGAAGTCAATGCCCAGCTCAAAGCCTTCCCCGAGAGCCTGAGTGCATTAACAGTCTCAGAGCCCATCTCATACCCCCTCCCCAGCAGCAGGAGGAAGAAGGACTAAACATTTCATTGCATTTACAAGGCACCTGAAAATTGCCCCCAATCCTTTGGAAGATTTGGGCCAGCTCATGGAAAGGGTCCACAGCAGATCTAGGACTCTCCTATACCTCCCAAGTGTTAAACAATCTTCCCAGATAGTCCAAAGCATTTGTGTGGCAACACACGCCTGCAGTCAGAAGTCCTGCTTTCAGATTTAATAGTTCAACCATTTCTGTGGACTGCAATACCAGATCACTTGCAAGAATGTTTTTATCAGCTAATTTGGATTATGACGGCTCCAATTAGAGCAGGAGAGTGTTGTTACACTTCCCTTAATTGTTTTCATCCAGCTTTCTCACCGCCGCAATGAGCAGGTAGAGGAAACAAAGGCACTTACTGTCCCTACCGAGTACAGCCATGAAATTATCCCCAGGGAGCACGAACATGGACAGACACAGCCTGTAATTAAGAGCGGATAGCACAAACAGAACATGAATTCCTGTAGAAGTTTTTAGGCAAAACAAACCACTTCCTAATCCCCCCTTCTTGTGCATATTAAGCCTAATAGATTCTTAAGAAAGGAGAAGGAAACGAGGCCAATACATGGTAATTTTATCTGTCATTCCCTGTGTTAGCACGGTGCTGATAATGAACAGTCCGGTATAAACTCTTTGTACTAATCTGGGGCATAAGCTAGCAGCATGAGAGGTTGCTTGCCAAAAAGGAGTTTTGTAGGAGAACAAGCAGAAGGCATCCCATCTTCCTACTTAGGTTGTACCAGGGCTGCAGCAAGGCTGCTCGGTAAGAGTTCGTACACATCTGTTAAACTCGTGGGGGCTCAGACCATGACCCTTTGATTTCAGGCTTTTAAATAAGCATGAGGACAGAATTGCTAAGATGTGTGTCCCGGTTTCCTCTATCCCAATGGACATTTCTGTAAGCAAGAATCGTGCTCTATAGAAGACTTTTTCCTTCCTTGCAGAAGTTAAAATAAACAAACAAATGCTTGTGAGCAGCAGCCTGAAGGACACAGTACTCCTATGAACTCTTCTGCTGATGAATGGAAGCCTTTGCTGACTCCTGATGCATTCGCTTTCATTATGAAGAAAGGGCCATTGCATAGCTGCAAACAGATCCTGTCCTGCCCCATGCTTACAACATAACCAGGTCCTAAAAATCCCCTGTGCTTGCTTTCCAAATTCTTTCCTCTTTCTTTGGGGACATCTC
Source organism: Gorsachius goisagi (assembly GCA_018403395.1). Lineage (NCBI taxonomy): Eukaryota > Metazoa > Chordata > Aves > Pelecaniformes > Ardeidae > Gorsachius > Gorsachius goisagi. The sequence continues at coordinate 16,558 of BOSO01005088.1, forward strand.
CCAACTACTTCTTTCTCCCCCTATTTCATAGAATCACAGAATGTTTTGGGTTGGAAGGGACCCCTAGAGGTCCCCCAGCCCAACCCCCCTGCAGGAACAGGGACACCTTGAACTACATCAGGTTGCTCACAGCCCCATCCAACCTGGCCTGGAATGTTCCCAGGGATGGGGCCTCCACCCGCTCTCTGGGCAACCCGTTCCAGTTCTTAGAGGAAAACACTCTAGGAAAAACAGGGGGTGTTAGGGGGAGCAGGGAGGGTTACGTTCTTCCAAGTCCTACCCTATAACACTGCCAGGGAGGGGAGGGAAAGCGAGGTTGCCCGATGGCATCTGAAATGGCAGCAGGAGACCAGCCTGACCCTGATGCCAGAGGGCCAGCCTGCATGAGCTGGTCCATCAGCACTTTGAGGCGAGAAAGATGAAGGAAGGTAACAACAAAGAATGCAAAGAAATGAAGGTTACGTGAAAGCTCAAATAAACACGTTGAGCAGGTGAAGGAAGGGAACGTGGGACTGACATTGGCTTTTCAAATTGACCCAGGCAGCTGAGCATAGGAGATTTGGTTGAGACTGTGCAGGAGCATGAAGTGGGGAATCAAAACTGCAGTGAAAGGAAGTCATTAACCAGACAACTACCTCCAGCATTTGTTTATCTATCTCTATTACTGTTTGCCTTGTTTATTAGGATTATAAACTCAAGAGGCCATACCAACTCCGGAGCAACTATACTGTATTTCTCCCAACACAGCCTCAGTTCCTGATTACAATGCTCCTCTAGGGTGCTACTCTAGGCAAATAATATAATAAATAATGGAAATGGACCCAGGAGGAAACTTAGATGTTAACTGTGTAGAAACAGGAAACCTGAGGCTTCATTGCTGTATAAATTTAATGTTGGGTTTAAAGCTCCTGCTGTTTGACGGGTAGGTTTTTAGAAACCTGAGCAGGAATACGATGCCACTTTGAAAATGAAAAGCACTGAAATTTCCATTCTGTCTGCTGCTGCATTAGCACCAGCTCTGTCTCTTCAAATGTTTCCTGCTGGTTCTCCTAGAGCACAGGAAGCAGTGTTCTGGTGATTAAGCAGCAGTATCATTATAAAAGCCAAATGAATAATCATTGTGTTAATGAACTTTATCTTAGAAAAGATTAGGTTTTTTTAATGTTAAGCCTCTTTCCGTATGAAAGAGGAAATGCACTCTCATTCCATTTAATCAACCCCGAGATTATCATGATCTATACAATTTAATTTTCTGTCTGCATGTATTCTTCCATAGCTGCATATCCAGTTGCTTAAATGACGGTGTCAAATCATTTTAATACAGAGACAATGCACTTTCCTGTTTGTACAGACAGTGAGCGGGCTTGGCTCCGTTCGCCAGATTACTACTGCAGAATAAGCTCTCTTGAAGGGATTTCAAGAGGTCAGAGAGTCCCAGACCACCGGCTGACTGCTTTGCGGTAAGCATTATATTGTCTATCTAGTAAGTAATTATAGAGAAAACAGTGTAAGAATGGGATGCTACATGATATAAGGTGAAAAACACTTCACAGGGAAAAAAAAAAAAGATTAAAACAACTAAAGGTTGGAACCACAAAATTATGGGGGAAATGATGACTTGGCAAGATGCTGCCTTCCAGTTTGAGAACCACGATCACTTCTTTCCTCTGCCTGGGAAGAGCTCATCCCCATTCTTCAAGAGAATGGCTCCCAGGACAAACTGCTTTACAGCGTGTTTTGAGGTGAGGCAGTCAACTGTTGGCTTTGATGATTTGTGCGTGTCTGGCATCTTCTTTAAGAAGGAAAAGTAAGGTATGAGCGACAGAGGGATCACGGTGTGCTGTTGTTGCAATAAAAAGCAATGGGCTGTGTTCAGAACCATATCAGCCACTGTTTCCAGCTAGTTTCCATGAGAGCTCCTGTTCAGATCATGTCCTCATCTCCTAGGAAAATCTCAATGCATGAAAGAGAAGCAGAATACCATGAGAGACCAAGAGAAAGCCCTTCCCAAGGAGCTTATCGTGGCTGGATGTGCCTGGTCACCTCTCCTGCTGCCTAGGAAGCCAAGCCTGTCCACACTGTGCTACTGAGAAGCACAGGGCATGTAAAAGGTGGTGGGGTGTGTGTGTGTGTGTGTGTGTGTGTGTGAAGAAAAAAGGCATTTTATAGATAGGGACTTTCCAGACCGATTTTCTAATAGGGAAAAGCAAGAGGTCATAGAACTGGTCTAAGGAATAGAATAATTTTTTTATTGTAATAAAAAGACACTCTGAAATTCATTTGCTGTCAGGGAAAAAAAAACCCCAAACTGCTTTTACCAGAACACAAACATCTCAGATTCCAAAGTGGCTTTAATACAAGACAGTAGCTGCAGTTGAAAATTCAACATTAATTTGAATCAAAGGATGTCAATCAAACCCACACCCATAGCCACCAGATCTGCCCTTCAGAAACCACGTTGTGTCAATTGGTGTGTAAATACAAATTCTTTACTGATCACAGTGGTAGCTTTATTAGAAACATAAAGGTATGGAAGATTCATTAGGGCAAGGGAAACATTGGTGATTAACTCTGGGTTCTCAGAAAGAACAGTTTCATAATCAACTCGCCTAACACCAGCAGCAAACAAGCAGCACATAACATATTTTCTTCCACACATTTCCTCAAGTGACAAAACTTGCACCACCTTTGCACCTGCTGCCTTTTTCCTTTCTGCTCATGATGTAGCAAGAGATGAAAACGTTGAGCTCTCTTTAATTAGTATATGTTCTCTGGTAATCAGTACATCGTTATCTGTAACTGTAGCATTGTGTTGCCATGGCATTTTTACCCGGGTAACTTAATGAACGATATGATAAACGAAGACCACCTAGCACGTGAAAGCAGTCGCGCGGTCTGACTCCGCATAAGTTATCTTTTATTGGTTTGTAATAGATTTGGGGAAAGGATAGCATATGCTATAAAGAGAGAGAGCCAGACACCAACACATGCTAAGAAGTCCAGAGGGAAACACTCAGATAATTACAAGCTTTTTGTGGATTAATCAGCCTGCAAAAATGTTGGAGTGGTGTTAAGCACCCAAACGCCCATCCAACTCCCACTAAAATAAGCGGCGGCAAATACCCCCCAAAATCACCTGTAGTGAAGCTGCTGGTTGCCTTTTCTCTCCTACCGATAGGAACGTGACCGCACATGTCTCAACAGGAACCCAAACCCTTGTAGGGTTCCCTGGCACCAACCTCCCCGAGGGATGGCAGCAGTAGCCCCGCCGCGTTATTTCTGCCATACCCTCCGTGCAAGGCGCTAATAAAAGAGGCAGCATATGGAACTGCCACATCAGCACCATGGCAAATATTGATCCCTGCTGTGACAAAATGTGACAAAAAGTTTGCAAATGACAGGATGGTTTGGCATGAACCTTTTTTTCATGTTATGGGGATAGGGAAGTATCACAGTTGCAACTGGATACGGGGGTGGTTTTTTTTATTCTGTTCATGGTAAATCCATCAAACAGACCATTATCAGGGAAGCTGGAAGTATTCCGAACAGAGTTGGGCTTAAAGAACACCTTTAGAGCAAGAAAAAACCCCAGGTTCATTTGAAAGTCTTAAATGATTTCTTTTGGAGTACTTCCAATGATGTTTTGAAGAAGACAGAAGAGTTTAATTTCTGTTTTCAAAATGCTGTATTTTCACTTTTACATTGTGAACAACTTTTTTTTTTAAAGAAAATACTGTAGGTAAATAATTTTTTTAGGGAAAAATTTCTATTACAGATCAGTCGGACACCCCCGCTCCCCTCACAATTTCATTGTAAAGAACTTTCTATGGATTTCACTAAACTGCTTTTTTTTCCCCTGCCGGTTTTCAGTTCATGCATGAATCTCCAAATTCAATACCTTCAATTGTGATTGAGAAAAATGGACCCAGTGTCATGATTACAGGCAGAAACCAAAACCAAAATGCATACTTTCTTTTCCTCCACCCTCCTGTTTTTCTCCCCCCCTCTTTATTCCTCACTTGTCTTCTGTTTGCAAATCACAGTTATAAAATCATAAAGAACAAAATTTCTTAAGAAAAAATGAATTGGGTTGAAAGGCATAAAAGTTATTAGCAACTGCCTTTTCTGACTTCTAGGAAAAGTTATACAGAAGATCTGACAAACAAACAAAAAAAGCTTTCTATGTGGGCAGAGGAGGTGAGCCAAAGGTAACAAAGTCAAAATATAGATGTGAAGAAAGAGAGAGGAAAAGCAGAGAGAAATCTGCCATTTTATTTTTAAACACTCTATGTTGAAATAGAAGAGCAGAGTGGGAGAAGGTATTAACCCAGAAAAGAGAACAGATTGGGAGGAAACAAGGCAGGGTAAATGCCATCTGTATTTGTGGTATTACCTACCTAAAGAATAAAACTGGATGGAAGTTTTCAAGGGGGGAAAAAAAGAAAAATATTCAAGTCTTTCAGATTATTTCTAGGACTAGAGGAGATTATTTGAAGAAGAAAAAGTTTTACCCCAGCCTCCCAAATCCAACTTGCACTTTTGCATTTCTTATTACTTATGCTTCTTAAGTAACCCGCAACTTCAGGTTACCTCCTAACCACATTACCAGACCTTCCCTCTCTTCTGTCTTTGTCCTTAGAGATCTACCCAAGGGTTTGCAGCTGAGCATCTGATGCTAACATAATTTATGGGCTGTTTGTTTCTCCCCTTCCCTATCATTAATAAAGGAGGATCACTACTTTTATAGTTACAGTTAAAATAAATCAACATGTTAATTGGGATTCAGGTGGGGACCTGCAACAAGCAGGATGGAAAAGAAAAAAAATCTTTAACTGTAGCCTTTTACATCTGTTTACAGCTGGGAGAGCGAGGTCAGGGGAAGACCATTTTTCTTCAGCCTTGTCACATTAAAACACACCTCACCCAGCGGCAATTCCCCTGCATCCATGCACCAAGCCTCTGCAAGTCCTTTTTTTTCCTTTTACATCTCTGCCTCATCCTATGGCACAGTGAGCACTAAGCCCAGCCATGTTTGGCTGAAAACCCTTTTGTATCTCAGTAACACACCCCCCCAACCTTTATTGAGACCAGATAGCAACCACTGTCACCACCAAGAATCATCTCCACTTCCCTCACCACTCCCAACAATTAACTTTTGACTAAGACTTTCTCTTTCTTGTCCTTCGTATGGGTGCTCGGTTATTTTTTTATAGAGTATCCTTGGAAGTCCTCCGTTGTAGATACAGACTGGAGCACCCACCAGGCTCTCTGAAGGATCTGGGACACTGACAGGTTCCCAAGTTACCTAGGTGTTTTCAGTAGCTTTAAATTGCAATGTGAATGAGTGGACAGCGAGCTGGTGGTATTCACTGTCAAGGTGCTCATAGGGCCCCTATAGAATGAGGTTTTTTGGAAGCGGATGCCCTGTCGGTTTTAGGTTTTGCTTTTAGTGGTGAGATCAAAGAGAAATGGTTGCGAAGGAAAAATAACCGTCAGATGTAGAATCTGCAGAAGTTGAGACTTTCACTGTCAGTAAATGTGTACCAGTCACTTCTGTCCTTCAGGCATGAAATAAAATATGAGGGTACTGGTCATGAACCTGGTAATGTCAGAAAAGGAGGGCATAGCTTGTAGGAATGAAAGATTAACTAGCTGATTTGGGGAGTCTGGGAGATATTTATGTATCAACAAACTGTGTCTTTACATGCTTTTTCAAGTTAGGCTTTCCAAGCTGCATCTAGACATCACATTTTCAGAGGGGATCAAAGCCTGCAGTAATGCCCAGACTTACATCATGACCATACCAGGCTGATACAAGAACACACTCTGGAGTTAATGGCTTTATTAACACCATCTAATTGGGTTGCAGGGCAGGGGGTGATGTAGGTGCCTAAGGGATACTGCCCTTTGTGGGACTGCTCACCTGGCCCCAGGGACTTGGTCACACAACTCATTCCCACCCTGTTATTTGGTACTTCCCTCCTCCTCCTGTTTGACTACTGCACTCCCAAATATACAATCACGTTTAAAGTATATTCATACAGAAAGCATGGGATTAGTTAGGAAAAAAAGTAATCATTACATTAAACTAATTTCAACAAGAAGCAGTCAAAGTGTACAGAACCTGCAGCTTGTGGTGGGTTATTTTTTCCCAGAATTTTTTGTCCCAGAACAGAGATAAGACAACAGATAAGCAAAAAAAAAAAAAAATCCCTAGATCTGGAAAAAACATACCAAAATTTACGCCACTCAGTTCCAGCGAAGCCTATGTTTCAGTAGTGATGGAGCCAAAACAATGTTTAACCCAACAGTTCAAAAATATTTGAAACTGGTGTCTCTTCTCCAAGTTTCCCCTGAAGCTGATCTAAAAAGACTCTATACCAATGAACAGACATCTTCATTTATTACACTGGTATCAATTCATCAAAATTTAAATGAACGCACTGAACCTGATATACCTTTACAGATAAAAACCTGCTTTAGCATTAGATTGGAACAAGACAACAAAAAGTAAAAGATACTGACTACCAAAAGAGCCATTTACATTGCCCCCCTATGCAGCACATGAAGAGAAGAGGAAGTAAGAGCCAATTAAAGCTTAAAAATCTCAAAACCACCCCATACCCTTTTATGTCAGAACACCAACTGACATGAAGGTTGGACATGCAAGTACCAAACTGCACAGCTAGACACAAGCTAACAGCCAGCCAGATGCACCAAAACTTTCTGCACGCGCGGAGGTGAAATCCATACAGCAATGGCAAATTGCATCAGAGCAACTGCCAGCAAGATGGAAGAGAAGACAACAGATTTTACACAACTAATGAGAACCATTATTTAACAACAAATATGCCATCAGCCTCTCCAAAGCCTACCCAGTGAAATGCAAGATAACCACCAACCTCAGGTTAAAGACACTCGCCTCCGGGGCAAACATTTAGAAAAGCATCTCAGCCAAAAGCTGTCCCATTAGATTTACGTTTGCATCCCCGCTCCCAGACTCTCCCCAGCACCCACCCTTTTGGAGCCTACCTGGTGGCTGGATGGGTTTCCCTTGGCACTGGGTGGGCAGGGGCACTGGGGTCCCAGCAAGCAGAGCTTGTGGCTGGGAGACACTTAACAGCACGGCCTCCACCTGCTAAACAGAAGGTTTATGAGAATCACTTGGTTACTGAAATGATTTGGATGGTGACTCCCAACCCCCCGAATAAATACTGCCCATGGAAATCAGGTGCCCATCAAAACACTGTCATTAGTAGTAAGGCCCAGCTGAAAAATCGATATCCCTTTGATAGGGAAAGGATACATCATTTTCACTGCACCCTTGCTATAGATAAGCACGTCTCTGCTTTCTTTCCTTGTATTGCTGAGCAACAATATTAGAGAAATTAAATTATTTCAAGCAGCCTACAAGGTTATTTGCCTAAGGATTGAAAAATAGAGTCGGGAGAGACAGAGATTTTTTTTTTTTTTTAGGAGATTGTCTGATTTTATTCTTGCTAGCAGACTTGCTCTACTATTTTCAGGGCAGCTTAGTGTCAGATAAAGCACACCAAAAACATATTATTTAAAATCTGTCAAAGAGAACTTGGTTATGTCTGTAGTAAGAATCTGACACACTGCTGAATCCTAAAGTTTGCTTCTGCTTCTTGAAGGGAACACAATAGACGGCTTCAATGACACCAGACAGCTTTCCCTTTTGTATGCGAGGACAGACTAGGCAGCAGATTAATAATTCAATGCTCATTAGAAAGTACAACATGCAGTAAGCAATCAGATATAACTAGGCAAAAATACATACATGATTACAGAGTGAACAGGATCTATGAATCTATTGCAGATGAAATGCCATAATAATTTCAGTGGAAGGGTTAAGAATAAACAGGAATCCTATAAAATACTCAGCTTAAACACAAACACTTTTTTTTTTTCCCCCCCCTCCCCTTACCATTATCTGCCTGTCAGAATAATTTTTCACTAGGAGCACACTGCAAGTACATCCAACATGTTGAGACTCACTCCAAGTTCCTTTTCATGCATTAAAATCAGAGAGCATGTTTCGAGACCCTTATATCAAATCCATATACCTCCAGGCAAGTATATGCCCACCTAATTGAAGCAGTAAATTGATGACAGTTAGCGCATTAGCAGTGAACAGCAGCAAGTGATAGTCTTAATTGACAATGCAGTGGTTAGTAATTGATGTTAATGATTCAGAAGAAGCGGAGAATAGTGACTAATAACGGCAATTTTTAGCTGTTTTCCCTGCTGGTAAGCCTCGAACAAGGTTGGGGCAGGTGGGGATGTAGGCTGGGCAGAGAGCATACAGAATCGCCATCTAACAAACAAGAGGCTGGGGATTTAAGCAGGCATTTTGTGCATTACTGAGAAGCAAATTCAGCTTTCTACGGCTTAATAAAATAAATTACAAATGGTTCCAGTGTCCAACTACTTAAAGAAAACGGGTAGTTTTTTCCACCGCTTCCACAATCCCTCATTCTCAGACATTTGTAGAAGAGTTGTGCCAGTTCTTCGCACGGCTGAGAACGCAGTCCCCGAGCGGTGCACACGGTGATTAGGGGATGGTCTCCCCTCTTCAAAACGTGTTAATGCATGAGGAAAAAAAAAAAAAAACACCCCAGGCATAAAAAACAATGCCTATTTAAAACTTTAAAAAGCATTGGGCTGTGTTTTCTGGACAGATGGCAGATTTTGAGCAGCCTGCCTTATCTGGGGGACCTCCTGTCACTATAAACAACTCATGGAAACTAAGATGTTGATGCCATTTACTGGGCTGAGTTTTACCCAGGAGAATGGCAGGATTAGGGGCTTTATTTTCCTGTTACACAGGAATTTTCCTGTTTATAAAGATGTATTCCCTGCATAAAATACTTATTGTATTGAAGAAGAGGAGAATTAATCATACTTCATAGTAAAACATATGGATAACCATGTGGGTAGCAACAATTATCCAGAGATACCTAACATGATGACACAGAGAGATGCCTAATTATAGCCTTGGACGTCCCTTCAGTAGGTGATGTACAACCACATCTATGGAATAATCCCTTAAAGATGGGTGCCAAGACCCAGCACTGTAGGTTTTTCGACACATAAAATGTCTTCCTTACATCAAAGGCAAAAACGCTTTAGAATGAACTTGTGATGAAGCTTTTTATTTTTAATATTGTAGCTCCTATACTGTATTTTTAAATCAATTTTGAGAACGATTAAAAGCCAGTCCATGGCTGGCTTCTGTACGAGCGTTATAATCTTCAAGGCAATCATTTCCATTGGAGTTTGAATGATAAAGGACCCCCATAAATTTTAAAATGAACTCAGTTCTCTTTATATTCCTCCTCGACTGCTCATTACTTTGATCCAAATCGTGGAGAGTATATCTCTACAGCCTTGACATACCTTCCCATGGTCAGTCTTTAACATACAGAGCCAAATTCTCAGCTGCAGTAAATCAAAGCAGTGAATCAAAGCTGATGTATTTAGGCTGATTTACACCAGCCAAGGCTCTTGCCTGGTCCTTGGACTGCTGCTGACTCCCTAAGGGGGGGAACCGACCCCCGGTGTCCCCCCAGAAAATACACAGTGGGTTTCCCCAGTGCTGCCAGGGCACGGTGCTTCACCTTGGGAGGGATTCATGTGGCACAGGACTTTCATGAGTACGACAGCAATTGTATTTTCTTCCCATTATCACGAGAAGAGAATTTTTTGCCCCTTTTTGCTGCAGTTACAGACATAGAAAAAGAGATGGAAAATCTTCCCGCCGCAGAGCTGTAAGGATAAATATTCATAGTTTGTGGTGGCTTCTTTTTTTTTTTTTTCTCCAGAGAGGATCATCCCTTTGGGGAATGCTGTGCTTCTGTGGTTGAAGATGTGTCTGGTGGCAACAGGTTTTACTGCAGCACATCTTTCTGCTTAGATTTGGAGGGAGGCAGATGAACAATTTATTAAGAAAAAAGAGAACAAGAATAGCTAAGGGACCACTCCCAGTTGCTGAGGCATACAGAGAAGTGAAAGTGTGAAAATTATTCAGGTGCATTGAAAGTGAAAACTTTTTTCCTGCTCCGAGGTAGTTTTTGTGGGTAACTTATGACCATGCAGACCCACAGACTGGTGCGTTAATGAAATAAAGAGTTTCATTATCAAAAGGTGAAAAATAACCTGATATTTTGGAAAGCATCTTAATAACCAAGATCTCAAGGAGTTTTACTTACAGCGATTACTTCCTGCAATGCAAATATTGTAAAGAACATTTTTAACAATGCTGTGTTCATATCCTGCTATGTAGGTTTTTCAGCTTCAGTGGCTAAAGATCATAACAGCATTTGTCATCGGTAAATGCATTCATTAATTTTTTATTTTGCAAGAACAGTCATTCATTAAGTAGTATTCAAACACACACATTTCTGACCTCTAGTTGTGGCATATGTTTCCAAGCGCTGATACATTTCTTAAACCTCCAGAGCATGTAAATGTGGTATCTCTCTCTTCTCTGAAAATTACAAACCACCGGGGGGAGAAAGGCTGAAACCCCAAGTTAATAAGACCATTCCAGCAATTTTCAGAAAGTGGAAGGCTCCATAGCAGGTGCTGGACTTCAGCTCATTGAAGCCAATGTGAATTCTGGGGATGCTCAGGCACAGATGTAGCTTTTCTCCCACTCAATCAATGCTCAGGTATAGCAAGAGTTGCACAAGAATATCTTCAATAGCAATCACAGGAACGGCGTTTCCAAAAAGACAGGCATCTGTCACATAGAGTGAAGAAGGGGTTGTGTATCACACAGCTATAAAACCGCTGCGTGGTGAAGGAACCTCTCTTTTGTCTGGCTACTGGTACGAAACACAAAGACATCTCAAGTTTCTCAAGTCTACCATGTAACGCAAGTGACTGAAGCATCTTAAAGAGGTGTCGTGTCAGGCTTTAAAGGAGATGATCAGAGAAACAAGAAATCTTCCGGTGCTTCTCTGATTTTATTTTGAAATTTTATTCTCCGCAGTGGAACCCTACCGCGGAGTTGAGAACAGACTTTCTCATAACTGCTTTTTCCAGCCGTCAGTAATTTTCTCAACCTGTCTAAGGCAGAACCGTGAGAAAAGAGAGAAACCTGTTTAGCTAGGAAAAAGAAAATGCAGTCTCCGTTTTTTTAGTTTCCAAGCTTATTTTGCAGAGTAATGCACCGTGCTTCAACACCTGCCCAGCGGTGCGGTGGTGGGATCACGCGGGGTTCACGCAGGGGCTGGCTCAGATGCCTTCCCCCACCCGGGCTGGGCAGGCAGGATGCCTGCTCCCTGGCGTGCCGTAAGGACGCTGGCCTGGCAGGAGAGATCATCCCTTTCTTTGTTTAATACCATTCCTGAAGCACAGAGCCTCCATGCAATGAATTACAGCACCTGGGCAAAGAGTTTGCACCGGGTGGGCCATCGCTTGCAAATCTTATGCTGAGAACTGTCATGAACGAGGATGCCAGATTTTTAGCTGGTGTAATTTACTGTTGGCCCATTAGCCTCAAAAAGGCTGCGCGGGTTCAGGGCCTCTGAGCGTGTTTTCTCTAAATCTGAAGGCTCTGTGTCAGCCAGCTCCACCTGAAATGACAGACCCTTCATGATGCCTTTTGCAGCTACGAATTGCTTTCCTCAACGCCCGTGACAAATTTTTATTGATGTCAATGCGAGCCAAGGACCTGAAGCAAGTTTCGCTTCTGCTACTGATTAAAAGAAAAAGAATGAAGGGAGGAAGGAGAGAGAAAACCTAAGAGTTCAGTAAAATTTGTAATTATTAATATTGCCATGACTTCATTAGCTGTATATTGAAAATAAACACCACATAACTGAAATATATCTCAGTGACATCTCGGTGTCCAACTCTGCCTGTTGCATTTTTCCTGGAATTATTCATTTACTTTGATCACAAAAACATTTCAAGTAGCTTGTAGAAAGTTAAATAAATACAAGACATCTGAATTTGCATATTACTTGAATTTATGAGCTTTTATAAATCTAGTTTGTGCAAAACTAATTATTATAATGATCGCTGAGTAAGAAGCAACACCATACAAGACTTAATTCAAATGGCATTTTTGTTATATGCTCTTGTTTTAATTTCCTAGCTTCGCTGAATAACTAGAAATCTTTGCAGCTGTAGCAAAGTGCCTCATATATAATGTATAGATCACATCCTCTTGCCATTTTTCACAGGTGCCTGGCTATTATACGGTTCAGAATTCATTCATAGTGCCTATTAGAGGTCTTTATATGTAACTGACTTCCTTTCTTGAATATTTATAGCTTTTATGAGACATTTATGGGTAGACCCAACAAGAGTTTCTAAGGAAATACTGGGAAATAGTTCTGTATAACATCATTAATATACCGTTCTTTGATGGTAATGGCCACAAATGTCATCTAATTGCTATAGTCTTACTTTGTCTAAGCTTTGTATTGATGGGGAGACTGCTCTAGAGAGCCTCTCCAGTCTAAAAAGTCTTCTGGGAAACAATTTGGCTCCCATGGAAAGTAACACATTTCAGTCTAGAAATTAGCAATTGAAGGCAGGGGATCTGTACCAGTGATCACCTCGGGTTGCCTCGAAGGTTGCAAATACTTGAATGAAAGACAAAACATAGATTTCTATCTGTAAAAATATTTGTCAGCCAGATAAGATTGCCCTGGCTTGCATTGTGACAAAGACAATCCTAAGAGCCCAAGCCGCGTTGCAAAGACGAACGACTCATTGTCTGAAAGAGAAAAGCGCCCTTTTGTAGAGCTGGGTGTAATAATGAGATTGAAGCATTAGATAATATTTGCTGGCAAATTCAGGAAGGCAATGCTCCTTATCAGAGATACCTCGAGGGTTTAAGACAACATCTGCTCCGTCTAATAAAGTTGTATTCATCAGCGTGGTCAACAAGTTTATAACAAAATGACACATTTTCCGACGCTGCCCTTATTAGCCACTTACATTAGAAAGGAGGATTGAAAAATTATATCTATTATTTCAAGCTTTGTTCCCTGTGGGTTTATGGATTTACCTCTTAAGGTGCCTTTGGTTTAGACAACATTGTATTCAAAACGAAAAAAGTATAAGGTAATTAATATTTGTATGAAAGCAGAGAGTCATCTTTTGCCATCCAGAAATACTGCAGGGAGAGTGTTTCATACAGGAGGAGCTGCTGGTCAGCATGGTGTAAAGCAGAAACTCTGGCATCCACACTATTTGAATCCCAGAGCCGGCCAAATAATAAGTGGATTATGAGATAAATTTGTGTATGTGCTAAGACCTTTAATCAATTAAGCAAACAGTACTTAAAGAGTTTCTATGGGTGCAATGTACGTACGCCGTAACGGGTGTACACACACCCTCTTGCTTTCGCTCGCTATCTTAAAATGACAAATACCTTTCTATACTTTCTAGATAGGATGTTAATAAATAAGGTGTGCAATTTTGTCTAACCACTGATAATGAGGGCAAATATATTTGCTTCTTTGAAGTTCATTATGTAATTTGCAAGAAATGAGGAATTCAAAATAGCATTTGCTTATTTTTGGAGGCAAACATGAAAGGCTTTTTGCATGTTCTTCTCTTTATCGCTTCCTCTGCTCAGTGTACTTCCATACCGCTCCCGTTGCTGGGATGAGACTCCTCTCTGGAGTAGCTCCTGGCATCTGGAACAGCTTTTCTGCAACTTCTATGCTTCACCAGTTCCATCTATTTTTATATCTCATCTCTTCTCCCTTGACTATCTCTTTTAATTTCTCTCCATCTGCTTTTTATATTAACTTTATAACTCCATATAACATTTGTGATGCAGTTTGCATGAAAAACACCAGCTACCCAAAATAATGTTGAAGCTTACCGTTAACCCTGTTGAATGGGTTTGCTCCTGTGGAAGGCTGGTTCCTCCTCCGGTACACACAGGAGCAGCTCATTGACAGCAGTCAGAGAAGAGAATCTCAGCATTTTAATATTTCAATATTAATCCTCAGGATGAAGAGTTGATTGCACTAGCTATTGGTCAAACATAAAACATGAAAGTAGAGCTTGCAGCCAAAAAGTGCAAAATATTCATGAGCACACTGGTGACAATGATAGAAGAAAAGGCATAGAGAAAGCCTTTTCTTTATTTATCCAGTACAAGACTATATCTAGAACATGGCTAAATAATTGCACTGGATCTGTTCTGTCTTTCTTGCACAGGATGGAAAACCTTGTTAATGGAAAATGCCTAAGTTCAGTGCTTCAATATTCAGCTTTTTACCTTCTCTGATCTGGTTCAGCATGTGCTATGGATTTTAACCGTACATGAGCGAGCCTCTCCCTACACAGAAAAAGTCCACATCTTTCAATTTAGCGAGGGATGTCTAGGGCCAATGTTTACAAGAGGTTCCAGGTAGGTCATTCACCATTTCCAATACTGCGAGTGATTTAAGGCCATCAAAATAAATAAAGAACGGCGGACTCAGCGGGTGGTTGTAACTGCCTGGTCAGTTAGAATAATAACATAATGTAGAATAGATTTAGAATTAATCTAGATTACATTCTAGATACAGAATTAATCCAGTAGTGCAGCCTGAGTTTTGCATGCCTTGGAAGCCTTTTAGTGTTCCACTTGCAGCAAGCCACACATATACCTACGCTTTCTGGTCTCTAGTCCAATAACCATTATTTACTACAGCTAACAAATTTTCAAGGCCACGTAACCTGTGTTTCACTTACACTGACCTCTCACACAACTTATCAGAGCGGTGTAAAATGCCGTAAGCGTATTCCCTTGCGTACTTTGCAGCGTCAATTTTTCTTTCTGATGTTGCTGAAGTTCATTTTATCTAGGGCCGGTATATTAAACATCTATTCATGTTTCACACGTAAAAAGAACACAAATTAAGCTACTGCAAGATTTATATTGCAACGGACAAAGACCCCGAAGTAACTCTAGCGTTATTATGCCCCTGCCTGTGCCAAACGGAATTCCTAATGTGATTGACAAATGTTTCAAAATTCACATGTATTTCTTCCTGCCCGGACTCCCAGCCGCGAGCTCGGAGCTCTTCTGCAAGTCAGGTCGATGAATTACACTTGCCAGAGCTACTTTCCAGTCCCTCTAAGTGACCTCCTCACCTGTGGAAAGAAAATTCCTGAAGGAAATCCAGGTGCATTCAGAATTATTTCACTAAAATGGATATAAGGCAACCCTCGAAAATCAGGCATCAGCGTTATTATTCACCGCCTGCCTTTGGAAATACTAACATGGAGTCTAAATACCAGTTCTTTGCTCAGTCAGCCAGGTCTCTTCCCATGATTTCTTTCTCTATGTGCTCGTGGCTTTAAAACTTATTTATGCTGCTTCTTTTCAAAATACCGTGGATTACAGTTATTTTCTTTTCTTGCCTTTTTTGGCCGTACTTCAAGATGTCCAGCTTAGCCTGCTATGACATAGTTTATGAACTTAAGCAAGTGGTACAAGCAAACTACTGAAGCTGAAATCACTTTGGCTAAAGAATTAAGGAGTTTTCAATGTCTGCGGTCTGAACACGGTAGAAAATTGAGCTTGGAGAGATTCAGAAAGACTGTAAAATCCTTTCCTACTCCCAGAGAGGACCAGCTCTCCCTGAAGCAGCCTCGACAGATGCTTCTCTGACCTGTTCTTGTCCCCTGTTATGGAGAGTCTCCAGCTTCCCTTAGCATTTTTTTTTGCAGCGATCACCTTTCTGAACTATTATGAAGATTTTTTTTCTCTTACAAACTTAAGTCTCTCTTCCTGCAATCTGGATTCATTACTACTTTGTCCAATTCACAGCAGGCATGGAAACCAGCCTAATCTCTTCCCTCAAGTGACCTTTTAGGTATTTGAAGCTTGGATGTCCCTTCAGGCTATTTTGTTCTGACAAAACAGCTCACATTCCTTCCATCTTTCCTTACAGGTCATTTTTTTTTGTAAGAGGAAAAGAAAGAAGGGATAGTATTTGGTGGTTGACACACAGGCATGCTGGTCATGGTACTCTGGTGTTGCTCAGCCTGGAGAGCGGATGTTGGCTGGATGGCAAGGGTGAATGTTACCCTCACCGCCACTCTCCTTCCTGCAGAGAGGGACCTATGGCTTGCTTAGTGAGGGCCACAGGCTAGACCAGGGCCCTTTTCTCTTTAAAACCTACTAGCGTTGCCTTTCCCTAATGAGTATAGCTTATTCTTATACCCTCTAATGTTCGGATAGTGGAGAGCAAGTAGAAAAACACATTCCTCCTATAAAGGAAATACCTTTGTTATGTGCTCCCTTCCTACCCTTTGTTACTGTTCTTCATATTGATTAAATCTTCATTTAGCTTCATAATTTTTCTTAGTTTTTGTCTCACATGCTCACTACACCTGGTTTCATAATCTGTTGTCATGGAAATCAGACAGATGTCAAAAACACGGCTTTATCACTTAATTGTGTGATCCACACAAGAGAAAGAATAATGTAGGGAACCTGATGGGAAGTTTTGCAGGTCAAAGCAAACCAAGAAGACAATGGCGAGTTAGAAACCAAAAAATTACCTTTTAAATGTAACCGTGTTCTCATTATCGCCACTGGAAAATGAAAATATGTCGATATTGTTTTCTGCGCTCATTTTTGTTCGTTATTTTATGTGTTGAACCTTAAAAGCTCCTGACCTCTGTCCTTCATAGGAATTAGTGGCACAAAACGAGCTGTGATTGTGCAGGGAGTATCACTGTGTGAGCTGCTTATACAGTTAACGGCTTTGCAGGTGTTCATTGAGCTCAAGTCTAGCAAGAGGCTTCTTGCACGTGTTAAACCATCATTAACAGCAAACAAGAAAACCAAAGGCCATTCTCCTAAATGTCCAGCAGGGTGGGCAGAGGAGTCTTATTTCTATCATGCAAGCAAACAGCATTTCAGTTCTTTTTTTGGACTGCACAACCCCATTGAACATGGTGAAGTTCAGCATCACCAAACTGAGGGTGACGTCCCACAGGGCGTACGCAGAAGTTGCGTTTGCCCCCAAATGCTATGTCCCAAGAATGTGTTTCTAAGCTTGGATGAGGGCTAGGGTGAAAATCCAATCTCAGGGTAAAATGTCATCAAATTGGGCCAATGCTAGGGCTGGAAACAGAGGCAGTCGTAAGAAGCTGTGCTTCTCGTTCAGGATACAGCCCTCTTACCACCAAGACATTTATCATATCAATGTCCACGCAAGCAAGCTGAAGAATTTTGTGTTTTTAATGCCAATACCTTGCCACCTCTCTTGAGGGTGCCACCTTCCATGTGTGTATTCACACAGAAGTTTTCCAATTAGCTACTAATATTATTCCCTTACACCTTTTTATCAAATTTCTACTAAGTACAGAATATGGTTTTTATATGCTTGTTACAAAAATAGTCCCAAAATATCTGCTTACACATCTATTTTGAAATGACAAAAGAATCTAACTCAAATAATGTGGGATCTATAGAAATTTCCCACATGCAGGAAATTTGCATCCTTGTTAGGTTGCTTTTCAGGGAGGATACGCATATTCGGAGGGGAATGGGGGCAGTTTGATTCTGCTTTGTAAATTAAACACATCAACTCTTGGCTCGTCACCTCTGAGCGTAGTTGGAAACACATCGTTTTCTTTCAGGTATAAAAATACATCTGTATCTTCATTAGTCTAGATCAAACAGTGACATGCAAGACCAAAATCAGGATGGAAGGAGAGATGGAAGGAAAGGATGAGTGAACCCAGCTTGAGCCTCAGAGCTTAGGATGAATTTGCTGAGCCTGGCTGTTGACGAAACAACCTGGAATTATAAATTGAACACATCTGCCCGGGAATCGCTGAGAGTCTGCACACAAAACTCTGTGTCCACACTTTCACACAATCGCTTTCCAGATGAGAGCAGCATTTTCCATAGCACAGGATCTGCAAAATGAGCACGGAGACCCTTCCTTCGGGCTATCCACGCTGGTGCACCGAGACCTGCTGTACGCCATCCATATCTGCCGCAGAAATCGCTTAGCTTCAAACTGGCATAAGCACGATGACAACTATATAGCGTTTACAGTCCTTTAATATTTTATACAACGGAATGAATTCTAGCTTTTCAGTATTAATTCATATTGCAGCAACAACATTAGAGCTGGAGAAGGGTAAAATTAACATGTTATTTATGCTGAAATTACATTGAATCGCAAACAGTGCTCCTGGAAGGCTGAAAAACTGAATAATTTTGAATAAATTATTGATGATTTTAAAAGCCTTTCTTATTGATTACAGGTTATACTCTTAGATTAAAAGAGTGCAGCTAAGTCCTGTCAGAGTCTTTCAAAGTCAGAGTTCATCAGAGTAAACAAGTACCGTCGTGCCGTAATCCAGACCAGCCAAATACGAATAAAATGCTAACAAGTACATTGCTTTACAGTTCAAACCCCTTCTGCTTATTATTATTTTTCCTTTCTAAGAAATCACTCTAGAACCATATAGAACAAAATTATATAAAAGTATCTAGGGTGCAGCAAGTCCTTTTCAGTCCACCCTTGGCTGGATGAGCGTTGTTGGCGTTGGGTGACACCTCGGTCAACCAAAGGAGCTGCTCCAGCTGCAAGGCACCGAGCAACGTGGGCAGCAGAATGGCAGGCACCCTCTCATGACACTTTGCTCTCATATTTTCCTCCAGCCCCTTGCAACCTGCTTACTAACTGGTTCTCTAACAATGTTGCCTTAGCTCTGCATTGTTATAAACACACTGGCAGTATTACCACAGGCTGTTCCCAATTTCCTTCTGGTTAATTGAAGTATCCTATTGCTAACTGCGTTTTGTTTCTCACTCAGTTTCTTCGTACAGCGTGCTGTGGTCATGTGCATTTCACCCTAGAGGTCTTTAGCAAATTCCTGTAATTGCTTCTCCACATCTCTTGTTCATTCATTCCAACTGAAATTATCTCTGAACATTAGTTCCATTTGCTAAATCTCTTCTTGCTTTATTAACTTTAATCAAACTAATATATACTGCTAAATGAAAGGTGGTCTAGGATGCCCATACCTGGCTCTGCCCTCTTCCCAGGGGTAAACACCCTCTTGAAACAGCGACACAAGTTAATTTTGCAATTATCAGAATATAATTTGGCTGCTGTAATTTCAGCTATTGAATAGTTGCCATTGATGCCATTTAAAAGCTGCATTGCTACTGCAAAATAGATCTGAAAAAATTCTGTGTATAGTCACTTGAATTTCAAAGGAAGTTCACTCTGCAATGGAGATTGCACCTCCATTAACGTTTGTTTTTCATTAAGTTTTGGGTGAAAGAAAATTCAATTGGACAAAGTGATCTCCCTACTCGTGGAGAGGTGTGATTAAAGAAAGGAAGGAGAAAGGGTTTGGCTTTCATTTGTATTTATTTTTAGAATTTGTGAGGTGCACAGATTCTATGGTATTGAGAAAACACAAAAGACTGGGGTTTATAACTTTACAACTCACATTGCCGTTAAGCAAAAAAATCCCAGTGGAAAAAAATTAGAAGTATGACAGCTTTAAAAATCCTCATTAAAATCAACCTAACTAGACCTCTAAAACCATTTTGACTTCAATTAGTCTGCTTTCCTATGTCAAATACACATTGATGGCCCAATGCTGTTCCCACAGTAGGCAGTAGAAATATTGCCCCTTGTCTGAATAGCAGTGCAGGAGTTGAAGAATCAATCATAGAATCATAGAAGGTTTCAGGTTGGAAGGGACCCCTAGAGGTCATCTAGTCCAACCCCCCTGCAGTGAGCAGGGACACCGTTAACTAGATCAGGTTGCTCAGAACCCAGTCCAACCCGGCCTTGAATGTTTCCAGGGATGGGGTCTCCACTACCTCTCTGGGCAACCCGTTCCAGTGTTTCACCACCCTCATTGTAAAGAATTTCTTCCTTATTCTAGTCTAAACCTACCCTGGTTTAGTTTAAAACCATTCCCCCTTGTCCTGACACAGCCAGAGATCTCTGAAGAACAGAATAAAGCTGAGCCTCAAGCTCAGCTTTTCAGGGTGTGTTCAAACTAAGACGATAAATAGAAAAGTTGATTTTTTTATACAGCAATATAAAAAATATGGAGGTAAATTTACCAGGGATGCTGTTGCTCTTCATTTTATAGTTGAATTATTACATAGAAAGATGAAGGGAGAAGAATGTCCTCTTTTGTGCCATCATAACTAACAGGAGCTTACACATAGTCGGGTGTATTTTGTCAATTATAAAAGCATTGCTAAAGCACACTGATCATACATATGTAAGGTAGGGCTGAGATTCTGCCCCAGACAGTTAAAATAGAAACCTTGTACAGCACATATGGGAAACAACAGAGGACAGGTCTCCTGACAGCTAGAAATCTTGCTAGTCACAGTCCTTCCACTTAACTTACCTACTACGGAATTTCTTCTGAGCACGTTGCAGCGTAAAGTGGAGGTGGCTTTCCTCCGACGTGTACCCACCACGACGTGTACTTGTGCTTCTGTCTGAAAGAAGGCGAGAGAGTAAAGTTGGGTAAGGAGTAGTAAGGAGGTACTCTTAGTACTGCACAAAAATATCGCCTTGGAATTGCTGAAAAATAATGGCCATAACAGATATATAAATGAATCTTGTACAGGACAATTCTTGTGGCCAAGTAGCCTTTGATCTTGAAGGGTTATGTCAGACTTTAGGATATTTCCTAGTAATGAAAAAAAATACTTTATTGCAATAAACTGAATTCCTTCTGAAACACATCTATTTTCTGTGTCAGATATTGGGACTGAATTATTTGCTACCAGAAATTTGATTGGGGCAAAACCAATGAGTCATGTGAAAAAGAAAAGGCTGTCACCATCGTGATGAAAAGCATGGCATGACACACAATCCATAAATCTTCTGTGTCAACGAAAACCAGCAGAAAGTCCAAAATAGATTCTTAACGTGTGATTTCGGAATCATGCTCTGCCTAGACAGCTTCTGGTCAGCTTTTATGTTTTAAGGCTCTCCTTGAAACGTGGATGAAGCTAGTTCTACTTTTTAATTGGAGAACAAAAATTGTCAAGCTTGTGCAATAGCACCTAATAGCCAACTATATCAAATATGACTTTGAAAATGACTGAACTTATAGTTCCTATGGAGTGACCTATTTCAATAGCAGAATATACATTGTTAGCGAATTTCACTGAAGCATTATGGGTAATAGACTGAACTCAGAAAATTCCCTGACTTCTGGGATAACAGCAGGGGATATTTACCGATATATTTTGAAGTTATTGCAGCTTTTTGGCTTAGCCAAAGTGGAATTTGTAATCTTACAAACAAATGGGGTAAAAGCCAGCAGTGTAAGGCCAGCACGGGGCAGGACACCAACTGCCAGATTTGATTCTTGCTCTCCTCACAGGTATGCTGCATGCAGAATATAGATTTTTAATGGCACAAACAATTTCCTTCCCAGTGGCAATGCTGTCACAGGAGTGGATTCTGGCAACATGCACTTGAAGATCCATTGCACTTTGGTCTCCGCTCTACTCTCGCTGAGGAGTGGGACAGTCCCGATAGGAGCTGCCTTCCCTTCCCTCCTTTCTGGACAATAAAGTTTTAGAAGAACTGGAAAGAACCCTAGATTCTTTTGCACAAGAATCTGGGCTTGCCGATTAAAAATGAATAAGGAAAAGCAACAGGGAAAAAAATAATAGTAAGAGTAAAATAAAAAATATGTTTCCAGAACTTCTGAGTCTTCAGCTCTTTTTTTCCAGACACATCTATAATCCTCCCATTGCCTCCCAAAGAGAGCTTTCCTGACCTGTAAAAGTTAGATAGCTGGCCTCTTTTGTCCTGAATTTATCTTTATAGGAGTCCCCTTGCAGGTTTTAAAATTAATAACAGAACAGTTCTTGTATCTTACCTGAGTGGCTTTGGTGTATTTTCATGCTGTTCATCTTCAAATATCTGGACTGGTAGTTTCCACTCTCCCTCGAGAGAAGATTTAAATCTCTCAGTCACATACTGGGAACCAAGTTATCATTTTTAAGGCTTTGTTGTAAGACTTAGACCCTTGCTGGTCTAATTATATGTTATGTAAACCCACAGAAGATGTATATCTTTTACATCAGTTGCCTTGTAAAATCAGGCAGCTAAAATAACCCTATGAAAGCTGATAAACCAAAGGAAAAAAAAAAAAAAAAGCCCTGATAGCACACGTGAATGGGAGAGACCTACACTAACGTGTGTCTTTTGGAAAGGGCTTGCAAATGTCAAGAATAAGGAGACAGGTTTTGATGTCTCTGAACTTGTTTCCTTTAAATCAATAGAGTCACTCTTACTATAGAGTTTGTAATGGATGGATCATTCCTGAAGTTTCTCAATGTGACAAAAATATAAATCACCTTGAATCTACATTTCAGGCATCAGGTTATATAACGTTTATTACCTGAACCTTTTACCGTCCTTATGCCATCAAAATGTAAGGCTGAAAATATCAAGTTCTGCTAATTAACATCTTAATGTGATTGATGTGCTATTTTGATCGCTTCAGTTTTAGAACATTTAATTTTCAAATGTGCACAGGTCTCTCTGTCAACAGCTGTATCATTTATACAAAGAGTGAAACCCCCTTTAGCAGCAATTTTTAGTAAAGGAAATTACTCTGATCCAGTAAAAAACAAGCAGGTTGCTGCAACAGGTTGCTGAAAGCATTTTGTTTTCAAGGTTATTTTAAAATAGGAAATCCTAATGGATGTGGTAGCCAGTGTCTTCACAGAAAATATGATTCATCTTCCTAAGTAACAGTCGTCTTTACCACCAGATTATAATTGCCATGGGGAACAGCTAAGAAAAACTGAATTTGCTAAAAGTCAAAATACGAAGTCTTTCTAATGAAGATAATTATAAAGCTGTACACAAATATATTTTTAAAAAGATGTCTCAGTTCTTATATTGGTACGGAATGCATGGTTTCATGCACACAATGGTGGAACTGGTGTATGTTAAATCATGCAGTTTTAGTATTTAGGAGATGGACAGAGCACACTACCCATGGCCATTCAAACGGTACAACAGGTCAGAGGTGCTGGGCTTTCGGCCAGGACACCAGGGATATTGTAAAAGTCTACTAAAAACATAGGCTTGAACTTGAGCAATTTAGGTATGCCGTGAGCTGGTGCCTTTGATGAGCTGGGCATCTGGGAAGAAGCTCGTTTCCTTGGACCGTGATTGAGAGTTGGTCTTAGCCTTCAGAATATGGGAAATGAGCATGAGCATCAGCTGAGTGTCTCAGGGGATTTGTGTCTTGCTGATCATGAAATCAAATCCATTCTGGCCAGGGACAGAGTTCAGATATCTTATCTGCAGGGCTTTTACTGAAAACTTTTTGAGATAGTTGGCAATGTTAGGACATTATCTATTTTCAGGGTTGTAGCTGTATCAGGATCTGAAGAATGAAAGCAATAAAGCATTCCTCTGTGGCCAAAACTTCTTGGAAATACAGCTGAATGCTGCAGCAGGAGCACTTCTCATACCTGTAGTACAGAAATATCCCCAAAGAGATTAGGCCAGGCTGTGAAAGAGGGGACACTCTTTCCTAGCTCTGTGTACCTGTTTGTCCTGAAGATAAAACCCATGCATCCCAAACTGGCAGCTCACTGAATCTACAAACACTGCTCCCTTGTTCCTCCATTCACTCCTTGCCTGGCTTAAGAATAATAATAAAAAAGAGTCATCTTGAGAAGTAGTGTGGAATAAATCAAAGCTGATGGAGCCACTATGATTTGAACACCACAGGGTTACCTGGGAGATGGGCCACAAAGGCCTGAGCGCCATCCAGGGTTATGAAAGTCCTACTTAAGACCTGATTCAACGTGGAAGCAAATGGAAAGGCAACCATTTGACTCACATGGGCATGGATTGAGGCCCCATGAAAGTCCCAGTGAGTATATTTTAACGTCTTGCAACAGACTTGCCTTCAAAGACATAAAGAGAGCAAGGTTTGAGTCATCTATATTACAAAAATATCCAAATGAAGATATGCAATGCAGTTTTCCTGGCAGACCAAACATGGCTTTAAAAAAAAAAAAAAAAGCTTCAGTATGTCAGCAAATGCTACGCTCCAAGCCACGGTCCGGTGCTTGGAATATGTTTGTCTTTATGAAGCCCTACCTAAACTCTTAAAATGGGCATAAACTTCCCACTGACTTCCCTGCAGCCCCGTTCTTACCTGCAGCCCATGATAAACAGCTGGCACGGGGCTTTACTCAACAGATGGCTGGCACAGGGGCTTACGTGCATCTGATCGTCTCTGGCACTAGTTGGGGATGAACGATATAAAAAAATTCTTCTCAGTTGCTGAACGAAAAAAATACAGTCTGGTCCACCCGAGTGGAATTGTTATTTTCAATGAGCGCGGTTTTGAACTTGGTACATTTTCAAAGGTCAGCTGAATCTCTTGGGGATCTGTGAAAGGAGATCAAGAAATGATGTGGTATCATTGTTATTAGGATTAATAACAGTGATGCTGGGCATTTTTTTAACCAGCGAGGATTCCTCTGGCTCTTGCTGCAATCAGCGGTTAAGAGAGCTGAATGCATGCTTCGGGGAGATTTTCCATGACACATGTTTTCTTAGGAGCACTCTATCTCTATTAATACAGAGAGATCAGTTTTTAATCATCCTAACCAATTGTTACGAGAAATAAGAAACGGTAGTGATAATAGAAGACTTGATTTCAAGCAAGTGTCTATCTAATTGGTGCCTTATTAAATGCTGGTATTTGTATGATAGGCTATTCCAAAACCCCACATCTAGTGTGCGGTCTGTACACATTTTATATGTGCCCTAAGTAATATGGGAGAGGAATCTGCAGGAATGAGCTCGTGGAAGAGTGAACAAAACACAGGACTGTTTATTAAGCCTTAAAAAATGAAAAGGGAGAAAAAAACCATGGAATTCAACTGGATCTGATCTTGTTTTCTGTGATATTCACAGCTTTTCAGTCCACGGCTCCTTGTGTACATCCCTGCAGGATGGCTGAAAAAAAAAAAAGGAATAAAGGAATAGTGTGGGGATCGTGTGTCCCTAGTAGGGAAAGCAAATAACAGTCTCTCCAAAGCAGAGCTCAAATGAGAGTCAGTGCTGACTGCAAACTATTTCCCTAATTAAAGGGTCAGGAGAAGCTCAAAAAGTTTTCAGCCACGAAGTGCTGTCCTGCAGCTGTGTATGTGAAGCACACACAAAGTCTCACCTGGCAGGCTGAAAGAAGAGCCCTCCTTCTATCTTCTCATTTTCAATGTGCACTTCATCAAATGCTGTAAATTTAATGATTTTCCTTTTGCCTACTCAGGATAGATATCTGTTGATATCTGCTCCCAGAGTGCCAAGCTTTGATTAATCCTCCATCTCCAGGTAGAACTGGTCCTTTCACAAAGCAATCTTCCTTGCTTATGCACTTCTACTTCTTCTAGCAGTGTGCTGTTTCATCTTTGGCTAAAAGTAGTGACAAAAAAAAAATTAGTTTTAGTAAAAAAATACAAACCTCAATTAATTTCCATATCTATCAGTGAAGAGGTTTTTTCTTAAGGCATGGTCCACAAATATCTGTAAACCTCAAATTGTATCTTGGCTTAAAATAGATTTTGCAAGAAAAACTCTACAAATGAGCAAACAAAATATGTTCCCATCTTTATGAATTTATTTCTTTCTTTTTACAGTTAAACATTTAAAAAAACATTTTTAAAACACTGGGCTCAACTCTGCATTTCCATACAACTTAAAATAAAGGCAGGGAGGAGGCTAAGTTACCCTTTTACCTGCAAGAAGCATCTGATGAGCAGTCAAGTTGTCAAACTAAGCCCCCATTGCCTATGGGGTAGAGCTGGAGCAGGTACCTTGTTATGAGGAAGGTTTGGAAAATACCTCAAAGCTGGGGGGGGTTTAGGTTCTGCCTGATTTACTGGAATCTGTTGTTTAAGTCAGATGTTTTCCATCCATACCTCCTTGCTGGTCCTTATGGTGGCCTTCCCCACCCCTGCCCTCGAGGGGCCACTTGCTTCCTGTGAGACCACACGTCCTTCCAAGAGACAGAGAAGGCAGGAGTGACTGGTCTTTCTCTTCTGGGGGATCCCTTGGGGCTTTAGCTTGTCACTGGCTTCATCAGTATTGCTCTGAAACCACCCAGGGATATCCAAGGAATGGTGTTGTCAATGCCCTGGGGCTGCTCAGGTTGCATCTCATGCCTGGACCCTGCTGGGTGGCCGTCCCAGGAGGAGATCCGGTGCTGCAGTTTTTCCCTGTGCTTGGTTTATCGCTTCTCTTTGCAGCACAATGATGAAAAACCTTGGGAATGCAGGAGAACTTCCATTACCCTTAGAAACCTTGACAGCAAAACACTCTCAGCCAAGCCAGGCCTGTTTTCTTTCTGGTGGAAGGATTCACCAAACTGGTTCACACCTTTGACCTCAGCGCAGAGCTTCTGCAGCACGCCCAGGCTGGGTTCAATTTTCTGTGCTGTTCGGAAGACCTGGGCTTTACCCTGGCCTGCCTTTGGGCTGGCAGCAGGTCTCAGCCGGGTGACACGGCCAAGCAGGTTATGACCTGGATGGGTGCTAAAAGCAGAAATTTCAGCTTTCTGTAATGGGAATATATGAACTGAAAACCCCGATCAATGACAAAACGTGCGGTCTCCATATTAGCTTTTTTTTCCCCAGGCACAACGTACATCTCAAACCCATGCAAAAGTAACTGGATTAAATAGGAATAATAAATGTAGCGATATAATTGGGGCCCAAGTAAACTACAGATCAGTAGAGCAACACAAATGCAATGGGTAGAGGTCAGGGCAGTACCTGCTTTTCCGATCTTGCATATAGGCAGAGGCAGGTATAGCAGTTTGTTAGCCTGGAGCCATTCAAGCATACACTATGCGGATTTCCAATAAATGGAGACCTTCTGCTTGAGCTTATGTTGCTTTCTTCCTGCTGCTGTTCTGGGATTTATCTGGAGTTCACAGGCTGGGTAAAGTGTCCACTAATCTTACGGCAGCACACTGAGAATATTTTCAGCAGTGCAGCTGGCACAGGGGAAGCCATTCGTAATCAGGCACCGGCTGCGCAGAGGAGCCAGCCGCGTGGATTTGGGAGGATTTTTCTGTACGCTCAGGTGAAGGCAGAAGATTTATTTCCACCTGAAAAAATTTGAGGAACAAATTTGGGGCTCACTTCAAATGTGGCTTCTAGTAGGAATCGAAGGCGGACACAAACTCGAGTTCCCAACTTGCTCGTGCTGCTAATACTCCTATGCAGTTAGGAAAAGGATTTTGTGCGTGAAACGAATTAGTGCATCCTTGATAGCTATGAGAAACCACATGAATTGGGAAAAAAACCCAAACCACCCAACCCTCTACATGTAGAACAAAAATAGAAGAGAAAGGTGCCAAGCAGAGGAGGAGAAAATAGTTTCTCAGAACAACCTGGGGAAGGCAGGTTGAAATGAGAGTTGTGCTGAGCGTTATGGTGCTTCATTTAGTGCTACCAGGGTTCTACAGTTTGTTTTGTGGGTTGCATTTAAGTAAAGCAGAGAGAAGCAGACTCCTGATTAGGCATCCAGTGTGCTGTGCCGCCGATCAATTTACCTCTAAAATTTCCTTTGCTTCCAGTCCCTATCTATCTGCTGTCTTGGGTGCTTACGGCTAGATATAAGCTTTTGAGGACAAAGATGCAGTTTCCTGCAGCTGTGTCGTGCTTGCCCTTCGTCTGCCGCTGCCTCTGGGAGGGGATACTGGAATAAAACCAGTAAGTAGTAAAGGAGCCTCCAGGAGTGATATCCCTGTGGGAGGGCGTTGATTCCCAACAGCGAAACAAAACGGGTGGCTCTGCCCCAGACATGGGTGCTCCTCGGGAGGGCAGGAGAGGGGAGGAAAGCCTCCGACTGCAGTTTTCAGTGTGGGACCTGCCGAGATGCTCCTAAAGTATCCCTAAATAATATCTCAGATAAATGGTCAGTAAAACATCAATGTGAATCACTGACATAGAGAAATTGTATCCCCAAATAATATCTCAGATAAATGGTCAGTAAAACATCAATGTGAATCACTGACATTGAGAAATTGAGAACAAAGCCCAAAATCTTGGCGCCTGGAGGCTTACATACACCTGGGAGGATGCACTTGCCCACAGGGGCTCGGGAATCCCCCCGAGAGCCACGAAACCCCAAAGGACCAAATCCAGCGGCCATGGCCCCACCTATGCACGGAGGGAGGAACCCAGGGCAGGCGTCAGGGGAACGGGCAGAAGGGACTTTGTTTTGTCGGCAAAGCAAATGCACCTTCTGACTATAAACGTAAGGGCGACACGTATGCGGCCACCCAGGGTTCCAGCCTTGGTAAAACACGTTGCCAAGAACAGCAGAAATCAGATGTACTGAAATAATTCCCCCTTCTGGATGTCCCCTTCCTACAGTTCAGCATTCATTGTAGACCGGCCTATATTTAGCAACAGTAAATTAGACATGATGTAATTAACTCAGAACGTGCTTTATTTTTCTATTGTAAACAGTAACAGCAGTAAATTATCATAAATAATTATGGACTGCTTACAGAATTTCCATAGACAAGACAATGCACTTCTATTTGATAAGATTTTATAACCCTACAGACTTTATAGCTGTAGAGGTAAATTACTGTTCCCGTGGTTTCAACATAATGGTCTGTGCAGATAAAGTATTTTTGCAGAAATATGAATGCTTCCAGATGTTTCACATATTTTTCTCATTGATTTAAACTTAATCCTCACATGATTGTGCACAGGGAGTTCACGCAAGGTAGGCATAAAAGGCACAAATGCACGGAGGTAGGGATTTGGAACTAGAAAATGTAGAATTTTATACCAGTTTTAAATGCAAATGATGATTTGATTGACTATATCTAGCCAGAAATGCCGTTAGGTGTGAAACTTTGTGTTATTTCTGATATCATGCCAAGAGAATTCAAATCTATAAAACTAATAAGCTAAGTGGAATTGTGCCAGTTTTGATATGTGCACTCTAAATTAAGCCTGAGGGTACTTGACGTCCAATTTTAAGATCTGCCTTGAATCTAAAATTTACTAAATAATTGTTAAGATTTTTTTTTTTTTGGGAAACAATCCAAAAGTTAATCCAAACCCATGTATCAAATAGAGACACAGAGACTCCCCTTCAAAGCACAAATATATATGGTGGGGGGGTGTGGGTGTTTGAGTTAATAGAAAAATCACCCTCGATGACACAAAGTTTCTTTAGTCCATGGATATTTGAGCTTAGGAGTAGAAGAAAGCAATTAATAGGATGGTATTTCCTCCTTTTATTTTTTATTGCCAGAAATGTGAGCAATAAATCATAACGCCAGAGCATAATGCTTTGGAGGGAGGTATTTTACGGAAATAATACCAGCACCGAGCTGATGGTTGAATCCAGCCTGCAGGAGCGCAGTTTGGAAATACTTCTCGGACCCTTGGCAGCTGCAAGGGGGGAATCACTACGAAAGAAAGTTATTTTCTGATATAATTTCACTCTGCTTACAGCAAGGATATTCACGCTTTGTAAGACTGATGCTGTTCACAGGGTTATTGTGGGTACTTTATTTTTGAATGAAACATAACATGAAGAATATATATATTTTTTTTCTTAATTTACTTGGATCAAGGAAAAAAACTATTATTCTTTTGAGATCTCCTTGCTCACGTACGTGGGTCAGTAGCTTGGTACAAGAAACCATTTAGTCACAGGCTTACCTTCAAGCACACACTTAAGTCCCATTGAAATCAGAGAGCTTTAGAAGTGCGGTTACAGCTAAGTGTACGTGCAATGTTTTGCTGCAAAAGGGCCATGTGCTCGGGAAGGTATTTAATGCTACATATAACTTAAAATCAGACAAACTTCAGGTTGGGATTTGAAGACTATTTTGTGAAAGGCACGTTTCCCATCTGCAAAAACTCTCAGACAAATATGTAGCAAGAATAAACCAGACAGTTTTGAGTGCAAATTGTTAGCCACCCACTTCTGATTTTTAGGTAGCAAAACAATCCTGCAAATTTGAGCCTAATTTTCTTTAAAAAACCCAAAGGAATGCCATTCTGTTAAATTGGGGATTTCCCAGCTGAAAGAAAACACTGCAATGTGATTTGAAAGTTTATAATAAACTTTGCAAATCACTTGGAACGAGATGTGAGTTAGCCTGCGGTAGACAAGCCATCTTCACCGACTTTTACTTGAGACGTTCTAGTCTTACCTACAGTTGACAGAAGCATCGAGGGGACGTAGCGGAGCAGGGGGAGCTGGGGCTGTGTGCTGGCATCTCCAGGTATTACGCTTCCGAAACCCAGCTCCTGTCACAGCCCAAGGTTTCCTCCCCGGAGGCGTTCGGTTCGGCTCTGATCCCGCCTCCACCAGCACCCCTGCAATGAGACCGCCGATTTAAGCATTTATATATATAGATATCTATATATCTATATCTATATATAGATAGATATTTATATAGAGAGATAATATAGATTTAAAATTTTCAGATGCGGCAATAGAACCTGGCCAACTCATTTAAGAGAAGCTGGAAGAAGAGGGTTTACTTCTAAATGAGTTTTTAGAAAGGTTTGAGAAGATTCTTACAATTATTTTCGTGAGAATGCTTTAATAACGCCATATGAATGTTTCTGATGAGCAGAGGGCAAATAGTTTGATAATTTGGCCTTAAACCAGTAGGAGCTACTGCCGAGGGGTTCATCGAGAGCAAACAGCAGCGCAAGAGGAACACGTAGACCTGCAGATCTTGGACTGGCTGATCTCCGAGTCATCGTTCAGCCACGAGCCAAGAGGATATTGGCAAACATTGTTAAGTACAAAATAAAGTAATAATCTTTATAAGAACGTCCATACACTTTTAAACCTGTAGGGTCTTAAAAACCACAAAGTGATTGTGAATATAGGGCTCCTGGGTTAATAGCTGGAAATCAAATGCATTAGGAAGTCCAGCCGGAAGACGCTGATAAGAAATAGTCTTTGTTCCTTTGGAAATAGCAATACTTAAGATAAAAGTAGAGTACATTTTAGAGTGGAGATGAATCTAACTTCCAAATAAAACATGAAGTGAATATTGAAAAGAACAGCAGGGAAAGCACTTTTGATTTTCTTCCCGAGTTCAATATCTGAACTTTAAAAATAATTTATTTTTTTGTTTCTGTTGATAGCTCTATAGTAAATAGAATCTCGGTTTTTCCAGGCTTTTTGTAGGCTGCATCATTCTTTCGTATCTTATTTGCTGGTTTTGGGTGTTTTTTTGTTTTCCTTAAAACAATGCTCTCTGTTTCTCTGTTACTGACATAAGCCAAAGAATATCTGACATAAAAACTGCACAATAGTTTCAGGAAAAAGAAAGGTACGGGCTGACGCCTAATTGCTAAAAAGTTAGATGTCTGTTACCCACCAGTGCAAATGGGCTGATGTCAGTAGCGGTGTTTGGGATTCACACCTCACCCAGCTGCAGTTCTGGATATTTGGTATTGTCGCCTGCTAATGCTCAGAGTGTTTTAGTAACGAGAAGGGGTTTTGTAAGGGAAGGAATTACATACTGTAGCCATCTGTGATAGCAGGAGATGATGTTCAGGGGTTCGGGGTGGCCGTTGCTGTCCTAACCTCCTACATACGTGCTGCTGGAGAGCTGGGACCAACCTAGGATCCCTCATGACTTAAGCTTATAGAGAGCTTGCATTTCAGACTGTATGGCAGATGCTGTGCCTCGTTACTCAGCAAGCAGCCGAGTTGTCCCTCTGGCATACAGGAGGGTGACACTCCTGCTGTAACACGTGCGTTAGGATGGTCTGGTAGGACATGCTGGTGAGGTGTCATGGGGTGCCCATCGGGCTCCTCCGTGGGTGCTGGTGTCAAGGTGGGAGGAACATGGCAGGACAGCAGTGATGGCCCAGGTGCTCCATGGAGGGACACCAGCACAGGGACAAAATGAGACCTGTACCCTGCAGGTTTAACACCACCCTGCTGTGCTCCATGCTCCTCCTGCATCAGCCTGATGACTCCATTCTGGCTGTAGCATCTATCTCTTTACGCAAATAAAGCCCATGGCAACGATGGGGGAATGCTGTCTTCTGTCTTTCTGCTTTACAAGCAAGATATGATTTGTGGGAAGTGCAGCAAAACGTACATCTAGTATGCCCAAAACATTGCAGAGGAATTTGAAGCAAATTCCAGAGTTCTTGATCTTTGTCAGAATACCAGGTACTCGTGGTCCTGGTCACTGGATCATTTCTTTCATTTGTTAGCCTAATTCTCAGTGATTTATTTTCCCAGCTATATTCAATCAATCACCTAACCACTTCCTTTACATACACAGCCACTTTGTTTCACATCACAAGGAGAATTGTAGGCATTGCAATACGCTCAGAATATTAAACGTGGGAGCGAACCTGTCTGTCTTTTACGTGTTCATCACATCGAAATATTAGTAATGTTCCTCAGGTATTTAAAAGCGGCTTTGAAACCTCATTTACTCACAAACTACATCAGGTTTTCAGCGCTCGCTCTGCTGAACGCTGCACATCCCATTTTTCAGCTCAGGATAAGTGAATGGGTCTTTTCAATGGAAGGGTATGTGAAAAACACAAGGTACCTCTAATCTGGGTAAAATACATCTTCATGGGCTTTTGATATAACTCTTATGAAAACGTCCTTCAGAAGCTAGGCTGTAGCTAGCACAAATATAGGGGTAAATAAGCAACTCCACCTTCAGGTTAAAAGTCCCACACATGGAGGATCTCAGAGAAACAAGAACAGAAAAAGGTGGAAAGAAAAGCACTATGTAGAAATCTCAGTTTCCTTTGCATGTCCAACCCTCTCCCTCTCAGGTTTTAAAAGTAATTCTCTATAATTCAGTAGGGAATCTCAGCCATATCAATCTATAACAGTGAGTGTTTCAGCTCCCCAGGATACTCCATAGGTCTTTCTCATAATGGAAAGTCTTTTCTATGTCTTGAATTTATTATTTTAAAAATGACATTTTGCCAATATTAATATCGGTAATATCCACAGTACCTCTCAGTCCTCCCATGAACAGGTTGAGTGTGAAGACCCATGGACCCCAAAGCTTCCTTTGCTCGCTCTGCTCCTGAACATCAGCCCCAGCTGGACTTCAGCAAAGCCTTTAGGTTGGAGATAAGGAAAAGTGATATATTAACACTATCAAAATAGAAGTCTTTAGCTTGAGATCACCTTGTCTTGGTGGTGGTCTTTTGGAGGGATCCTCATTTCTATCTGAATTAGGTTCACCAGCCATAAATATCAGGGACTTTGTAGAGTTCATATTCTCATGCCAATAGAAAGAGGTTTCTGGAACCTGATGGTGGGGTGAAACAGAATTTCATCTCCTGCCTTTGGGCTCCGCAGTGAGTATTTCTCTCACAAATGGAAAGTGCTAATATTTCTGCAAGCCTCACGACCAGACCTGGGTGTTACAGTGCAGGGAATAACTTCACACAGAAGAAGAACTGCTTTTTAATGTCAGGTTTTGGTATCATGGATAACCTTATGTGATAGACGTGAAAAGTGAGTCATCCGAGTCCTATGAAAGCCAAGAAAATATTTAAAAGCCGTGTCATCAGTATTTTGCTCTTTAAATCATTGGGCCTTTAACAGGAAAGACTGTCAATATCGTCAATTAAAATAGAATGTCATAGTATCAGTGAAATAACTTAGAAGATGTGACTCTGATTTCTTGGCAGTGACTTGTTGCTTTTCTTACCTTGGCGGCACTGTGATGCTATCTGCTGCAGAAATAGGACTGAAGTGGACAGTTATTGTTTCCTCATAGCATACATATTTTCTTTCTTTTTTTTTTAGCTGCTTAATAATTGTTATCTCCCAAAGATGAACGAAATGCTCTCTGATGAATGGTGTAAAACTAAGGATAGGACACAGAGGAAGTTAATGTTGCTTGTTAAAGTCAGGGGATTTTATAGCTCTTTCTTAACTTCATGGAAGGAGGAAAACACACCTCTTTCAAGCTTGGCTGGATTCGAAATTATCTATTGTCATGCTTCCTCTAGCTCAGCATCCTCATGGGCTGTTCTTAGTAACATCTTCATTTTAGGATTATATAGTCTATTTAATGCATATGCAGCAGACTTCTAATTGCCTTTGCTGCGGCAATTCTCGGTCATCAAATTTCTCTCTCAAAGGCTGGCACACGCTCATGGAAAAATGCTGTTTCCACAGTAGGTTCACCACTGGGGCAAACATGAGGGGCTGGCAGAGGGTGTGAAAGGAGGGAGAGAAAGCCGGAGCACCTCCGGTGAAGCTGATGGATGGGAGAGCACAGCCTAATCCCTATGCTACGTGTAAAAATTATCAGAAGGAAGAAAACAAGAGGTGTCTGCCAAAGCTGAAGTAGTGGTGCATTCACAGGCAGAAGTAGGTCAGATATGAGGGGGGATGTTATTTAAAGGATTTATGACTTACAAATGATTTTGGAGTAAAGTTACCAAGTTGAGGAAGCTCCTTGGCTAAGATGATGCTCTGTTTTCCCCCCGATTTTTGGTGGACTCAAAGTGGAAGTGTAGAAGCCCTGTGGAAGCTCAGATGTGTGTAACAGAGGCAATTCCACCATTTCATTTAAAACTGTTGGCCATCAAATTAAAGTGGGTTTAGATAGGCTCCAGCTAGTATGAAGTGGTTTTCCATTCAACCTCTTATGTTTCCTTCATTCAAAGCTTGGCTGAACCGGACGTGTATATCTATCTATATCTGTCTCTATATATCGCAATCATATGGCTTTTAGAGCTTGCTTTATCTATTTTTCATATTCATTTCTCAGTAATACTTGTTAGTCCATTAGGGTATCTATTCCTTCTGAGCTAGCAAGAGCAAGCCTCCCATTTACATCATACGCACACTCACAGCATCGTTCGGCTCGCACCAGTACAACAGCTTGACCTAGCAAGCGCTGTGGAAGGGTGGTATTATAACAGTCATTACAGTTAAATATAACTATAATAAAAATGGTTGTGAAAAACAAGACTAACATTCAAACACAAGAGAAGCATCGCAGCCTTGTTTTCTTTCTTTAAACTGTCAGAGTCACTATAATCTTCCTCTAATAAGAATGCAAAAATTATAATAATAAACTTCTCCTGTCCAGTGACTGAGACCCGTTTATTCCTTACGTAAATTATTTTGCAAAGGAAATAATCTCATCAAGGTCAAGATGATGTCCTGAGAGACCAGGTTATTGAGCTAAAGCATGAAATCTGAATGTTGGAAATACCTGGACTAGACGCTATGTGTAAGACTCCCTTCTAGCTACAGGACCACTATCCACCGGCCAGGAATCAACATTTAAGTGGTGAGAGAACAACAGCCACAGGGACAGTCACCGGCCGCCAGTTCAGGGGCTCCAGCTTTCATATCACAAAAGCTTTTATGTGAATCGTGGGACCTAAAGGATGGTTACTTATCACCTGTGCTCCTCCCTGAAGAAGAATAATATCAACCCTACACTTCGAGTGGCAGAAGGTCACAGCTGGAATGCTGAGCTGCCGTTTTTCAGCGGTAGCCTGAAACGTGTCTCTCCCGTTACCCTTTCTCCCCGGAGGTGCTGTTTCTAGCTTTTGCCAAATCATATAAATCAGTGACTACCACATTACCGTATCAGCGTTTTTCATCTTTCTTACAGCAAGGAGAGGCACCGTCTCTAAGAATAACCTCCAGTGAGAAAGACTTCCCTTCTTCTCATCAATACCAACTCCGCCACAGGCTAACTTTTTGCCACCATCTTTTAAGACAGGGCTTTAAAAAAACATTTTGCCACCAAGTTTTAGAAAACCCTCCAGAATCAGATTTACAATCAGTCGAAGTTGCTGCAGCGAGGGAGATAGGTGCAATTGTTGTCATATATATTTTGCTAATATTGCGCGTATTTTTAGCCCGTGACCTATATTTAACAAATATATGCAACGTGACATATGCCATCAGAAATTAGACATGTCCTTATGAAAATATAAAGAACGTGACGCGCACCATTAACACGTGTCAAAACCCGTTAGAACCCTTCTCCATTAAAGCTACTGAAGCACTTCTAAAAGGAGGAAGCCCAGCCTCTTTACAAACGTGTAGTTTACCTGGTGCACCTTTTATTTTGTCTTATAAAAGCTCCTGGCTAAATTCTCTGCCGTTATCCTACATTCTCTGTTTGCTCACATTGCATCCAGTCTTTCCTGTAATACATGGTCAGAAAAGTGGCAGCCCAGAGGCACGTTTCTGGTAGCACTTGGCACAGGCTGATAGGATTTATGTAGATTAAAATGCAAAGCAAGTTGATAATCTAATGCAAAGTATCTTCCAGCCCTAAATCAGAAACAGAAAATGCAACAGTCGTGTTTTCCCTCTCGCTAAGTCTTTCAATAAGTCTTGAACTTTGCTCTTCCTCCCCATAAAAGCAGGTGATACATTTCTCGCTTTCTCCTTTCTCAGTACAAAGTAATTAATTGAAATTAAATTCCTAGAAGTGTTAAAGGGGTCGCATCAACAACATGTGTTAATATCTCCAATGCTATCAGAGTCATCTCCACTTTAAAGAGGCTCTTTGTTGCTGGGAAAAAGTGGATGAAAACCGTTTTCAAGCCAAAACAGCTTGTTTGGAAGGGCTGCCTTAACAACTGAGTTTTAAAGAAACAGACCTTTATGATCACTCAAACAAGAGTTTATCAAGGCATAGTAGTGTATATATCTGTATATAGTTATTAAGGGAATAATGAGGCTTTGAGCATGTGCGGAAGGGGACCTCTGAGCTTTGGCGCAGCCAAGCAGGGGAGCTGGGAGGAGATGCACACACGGGCGGAGAGGCAAAGCCACTGCTGGATTTGGCACTTGTGCCTGCTGAGGATGCGTTTTGATACCCAGGATAAGCCTTGCCCCTGCCTTGTCCTCTCCCATTTTTCATCTTTGAAAATCTTCCCTCAGACCTGGGAGATGAAGAAAATTTTTTTTTTCACTCTTTCCAAATTTTGGCAATGGAAACACAAGGTTGCAAAGCTCCTTGAGGTCAATGGGTTTAGGGATGCTGCAAAAGCCATCCCACTCTCAGCCAGTACCGTGGGAAGAGGGGAGTCCCTGAGTCTCCCTGGGGATAATTTGGCGTTGGGGTGCAGAGGAAGAGGAAAAAGTTGGGCTGTGACCACGGCCCTTTTTGCAGAATGTGGCAGAACGAGCGAGCATCTGGCCTGCCGAGCTGTCAGTGGGTGGGTAGATAAATTTTAAAAGCTTTGACAGCATCAGTTTGCCTTCAGCTTTACCTGACATAGAGTCTGGGGTGTCTTAGGAGCCGTCCTCAAGAACTTCCATTCCTGAGATCTCATGCTCTATTTGTCCCTGGTGACTGCTGGCCTTTGATTCATTGGTGCAGGCAAACTGATTTTTTTTCCCCGCCCCTTTCCTCTGCATCCTGAGCTGAGGATTCAGCTTTTCTGGGCACAGGGAAACATGTCCTAGGAAGTCCTAAAATGAAAAATGTTTTCATCGCAGCTTGCTTGCTAGAAAAGTCTTATTCTCTCCTGACACATTGATCTTTTTCCCCACTGCTTTTGTTCTCTCGTTAGCATAGCCGGCTGCCTGCATTATGCCATGTCGAATGCAACACGGGCAGGATGCGCTTGTCAGCTTGTCAGGCTTGAAAACCTATGATTAAAAATTATGTTGCTCATTAGTCATTGCAAATCAAACTGAGAACAATGCTCTCTGGCCAATTTGTAAACAAACCTCCCGTTCAACCTGTTCTGCAATTTCTCTTTAAGGAAGAGAATAGGAGACCAGCTCATAAATAAATAACTCCCTAATTCTGCTGGAGACACATACTCAGGGCAGCTTACTGGATGGATAAATATTCTATAATTTCATTTTCTACAAAATTGCCTCCTATGAATTTTGGCTTCAGATATCCCTAATGCCAATAATGATTCATAAATATTTTATGGAAGCGAGCACAGTGTATATGTGCGTGATGTATGCCTGTTCTCATGTGGACAAAGAATTATCATTACAAGTAACAAATTAGTATCCTGAGAATACTTCAAGAACATTACCCTAGTAAAAAAAAAAAACCCTCAACCTGAAGACAGATGCATGTTCCTCTTCTGTTTGTGAGCACCCAAAGCTTATCTAAAAAAAAATGTCAGTATTACAAAAAAAGAATTTCCAGTATAATTCCTGCATATTTTCTCCTCCATGAACACTTCTTCAGTTCTCTTGGGCACCTGGAGGTCTAGGAAGAGCTTTGAAATCAGGTGCAGAATTTCCCCACGTGTGTAAATTAGCATTCATGGCCACAAGAAGGCTGAATTCAGACACTAGCTCATGCCTAAGAAAAGTACATTTTCTTAGACTTCCAGCAGAGTTGGAGAGAGCAGATGATGGCACAGCACCAGGGACCTTCCTGCCCTGTGCTCTCAGGAAAGTAGCTACTCACAGGTGGAAAGAGAACACAGAGTATATATAATATTGTATATATGAAGGTATTAAATTAACTGAGCAAGTGCCATCGAGGCGGAGCTGCAGCCCCCATCCTGCCCGTTACCAGCACCCCAGGTGAATCGCTTTGAGCAGTTCCGAATCTTGCCAAGGGATCACTCACCTTGCACTGCGGCTGTTCCCTCCCAGTTGGAAAAACGGCTCTGGATTTCGGTTCAGAGCATGGGAATTTGTAAGCAGCCAATCTCCCCTGATGTCCTGTTCTCCCAGCGAAGGAGGCTGGAACAAACTCTGGAAAAATGCACTGCCAGGGGCTCTAGCAGACAGTTACGAGAAAACACACTCCCATGGAAAAATCCTTCCTTACTGTTGTTAATTTGAGGTTGTTTAGTACCCGGAGGCACGAAGGTTTGCATTCCTGAAATGGTCCTGTTTGTTTTAGTTGTTGCTGAACCTGCTGAGAACACCGTTACAATCTTGACTTAATGGTCTTGATTGATTTAGCAACATTTGCGTATGCACAAAGGGATTGCAACATGGGAGCGAGTGCAAGCTGACATGTAGCTCCAGCCTAAGGACTAACAAAATATTTATTTCATTTTTTGGTTGCTGGTTTGGGTTTGGTTGTTGTTTTTTTTTTTTTTTTTAGGAGCAATAAGTGCTATGTGATCTGTATCTTAATTGTATTTTAGTTCATCAGGTGAGCACCTATTTTGGTTTGCCTGTTAGGTTTCCAGAATGCTGTTCTTTACCCAGTAGACCACAATAAATCAACCACATACCCTATACTCCGTTTTCTTGCTCTCTTTTAGCTCCCAGGTGGCTGAGCCAGCAGAGGAGGACAGACCCTTCAGAGAGCGGCTGGTCTGCGATGGCAGAGCCCTGGCAGTGCACTGGGAAAACTGGGAGCACTGGGGCTCTGGGCTGCTCCCCGCTCAGCACTGCATGCTCCTGCATTTTCTCCAAGAACACATGCGTGCTTCTGAAAAAGTTCATTTCCAACAGCACAGGATGCTGTGTGCTGGATTCCTCAAAACTAGGTAAGTGCCACTGCCTGCATGCCCCGGTTCCTTAAAATCAAGCAGAGAAGAAAACATTTCTGCCAAACCTTGTTACACGGTGCGCCGTGCAATATGGAAAAAACATCTCTTTCTGGTTTCAACCCAAACGTGTATGAATTCAGCATACTAGCAGAAAATATTTACTTTTACAGAATTAGATCACTCACTGCTCCCTTTGTATCCCTATCTGGAGGTCCCAGTTGAGCAGAGCAGCTCTGCTCCAGCGCTCCGTGTTCTCTGACAATGTTAGGGAACCGAGGCACACGAGAGCCTGTGCAGGCATCGTGGCTGGTAAGCAGGGAGAGACTTTCCAGTTTGCAAGGACAAAGGTTGAATTCTTCCCGATAAGCCGATCGGCAGTGCCACTTGCTTTTTTCAGCTCAGGAGGTTCCCACCTCCAAATAAAAGCTCAGGTACCAGATCAGACCGCATCGAAGAGGGTTCACCAGAATTTCTGTGCAGTGTCTTCTTAAAATACTGAAAAACAATCTCAGTCAAGCTAGTTTTCCTATTCAGGACGTTTTGTGCTGTTTCTAAACTTACTCGTCAGATAAAAAAAATATTCATCCTATTTCCATAAAATTCAGTACTTGCAATCCTCTGCAAATCCGAAGTAACTAAAATAACAAAATTGAGAACTTACCCAGCTGCTTCAAAAAGTTTCTTGGACTGATCTGCAATGTTTTTACCGTTTTGACTACTAGAATAATAAAAATGGTTACATGCAAAAAAAATATTATGGAAATACATTAAATACATACAACAGGGTCATAGCAGAATTTCAGAAAATGAAAGCTGCAGTACCAAACATGAGACTCACTATACCAAAGCCACTTCTGAAAGGCATATCCTGCTCTTGAAGACCTCCCACGGGGGAGACCCCATTGCTCTGCTGCCCCTTTCTTCAAAGGATTTTTTTCCTGGTATCTAACCAGAATTTCAGGATGCAGCATGACTTCTTTTTGTTACACTCTTCAAGGGCATGAAGGATGCTGTATGTACCTTTTCTGCAGGCTAGCACATATTGGAAGACTCTTATCATAGCCTTTAAAGGTTTGGGGGGTTTTTTTGGTGTTTAACATTCCCTACTTTTTTAAATTTGCTGTTTGTATTTTCCGCTTGCCAGGTTATTCCTGTTGCCCTCCGTAGCTGGGTCTCAAAAACTACACCTTCAGATTTTTTTAGGGCCAAACCAATGCTTCATGAGGTGGGAGAGTTATTTTAATGTGTCTGGTATTTCTTGCCTATGCATCCTACTACACTGTTTTCTGTGTTACTCTTGTCCCTATTTTATTTCAGTCTGGGGTTTTTTTAGGACATTTCATTAAGGTCATCTGAAATTCAAGTTTTATCCTCCAAAGGACTCCCAGCTCTTCCTAATTCAAAGATTTTATAAGAAAGTTTTCTATTCAATGATCCAGATCATTAATAAAAATATCGGATGCTACTCCTACAGAATCCCATTTGTTGAATCTTTCCCTTTTGAGAAGGAACCATGAATTCTTTAAGTATGTTTTTCTAATGAGTTTTGCAGCCACTTCTTGTTTCCTTAGATTACTCTTTCCAAAAACTTAATAATTATCAGATTGCTAAATTATAGGAAAGGTCAAGAAATGGAAAAGTTATAGCAGATGAAAGTTTGCAATATTTTCCATAGCCCTGATTCCTCAAAGACCTATTCCTTCGCTGAATTATATTCTCAGAATTATTGCTTGTGTGTTTTAGGTCAAGTCCATACTGAAATAATTTTAGGAATTAACCCATCATTAAGCTGGAGCATTTTGAGGATACTGTCTAAAGTCCAATGCAATGTGCTCGGTTACAATAATATTTTGGGTTGGAAGGGACCTTTAGAGGTCCTCTAAGTCCAACCCCCCTGCAGCGAGCAGGGACACCGTTAACCAGATCAGGTTGCTCAGGGCCCCAACTTGAAGTGAGGAAGATTATGTTTTGAGGTACATGGATAAAACCCTATTGCTTCCAAAACTAACAGTGGCTCAGATATAAGCTACGTATACTGCTAAGCTCCTCATTAAAACAAATGTATCGATGGTAGTATTGTCTATTAAGACAACATAATATATAGACAGCTGGATCATATATAATTTAAACTGTTCTCACTTTACAAACCTGACAACTGAACAAATATAATTGATTCATATATTGCAATATTCATTCCATTAGTTAGAGTATATATCCAAAATTGAAGATGTCAATCAAATAAAATGAATGCATGTTTTCATAGAGCACTGCGATTCCTTTTATTAAACCAAGAAAAAAAAAATAAATCAATCACTATTTCTGATTTCAGATTCAACAAGAGTGTGACTCCTGCAAGTTACGTGGCAATAAATATACATGTTTATTTTAGTCATGCTAGAAAATTACTGTGGATACCTTTGATCTATTTAATGTGTAAGAAAATAAGCTATTTATGATAGCAGTGTCTATAAACACTTTAAACAAATAGTTTCACTGACGTATAGGTACAGGAGATAGTACTGATTCTCACTTACACCAATTTTACACTCCATTGGTTTCCGTGGAAGTTACTCTTGATTTACACCAGCGCAGAAGAGATTGGAGCAGCCCCGTATTTTAGCTGCTGTCTTTCACAGGTTGATCTGCGGCTCCCGAATCGCTGGATGAATAATGCTGAGGCAAATATTACAGGTTCTGTCTGCATTTTTGTAGTAATTTACTTCTGAACCTTGGGAATAAAACCAGAAATATGTCATAAACAAAGCACTCATTTCCTTCTTCTGCGCTCGCTGAGCGGCTCTGCTCCGCTTGCTGTGTAGAACACGCTGTAAGGCATTTTCTGTTTCAAAAAGGGTGCACAAACGCTATTTTAATAAGTTTAAAGTTCCCAGCGCCTGCTCTCAGCTGCAGGCATGGCACGACAGCCACGTGTGCCACCGAGAGCGATGGGCGGGCAGACGTAACCCCCCGTGGGCATCACTTCGAGCCCCCGTGGCACTCACAGCAACCCCTTCTTGACCGAGATGTGGGGAAGGAAAACAGGAAGGACAGAGCTTTGCTGAGACACCAGGAGCCACAGTGTGTAAGGGTCCTGGGGCGATTTGTCTCATCTCAGGCTTTTTCCTTTTCCCACTATGCTTCTCCTAAAATTGCTGTTATCTATACAGTACCCAAGGACAAGCCCATGCAGCTTTTCCCAGAACAACAGTTTATATTATTGTGGCAGTTTGAATGTTTGCTTAAAGTATTTTTAGTTTTGACCTGTCTCTGGTATCCATTGCTGCCTTAGAGACACAGACACGAACAGCGTATGACCCTGGTCCCACCTCACGCTGGAGAGATAAAGGCATGAAAAGTCCTGTGTGTGTAGGCTATAGCATTATAAGTAAATTTAATGTTATTATAGTGAAATTAGGTACACCATTGTACTGTTAGTA
Source organism: Gorsachius goisagi (assembly GCA_018403395.1). Classification (NCBI taxonomy): domain Eukaryota; kingdom Metazoa; phylum Chordata; class Aves; order Pelecaniformes; family Ardeidae; genus Gorsachius; species Gorsachius goisagi. The sequence continues at coordinate 59,509 of BOSO01005088.1, forward strand.
TATAGAAATATTATTATATTACATTTATATGGAAGTATATAATATTATATAAACTATATATTATGATATTCCAATGTATTCCCTCCATTATTGAAATAAATGGAATCAAAATTCTTATTCCACACCAACAAAGCTCTTCCTGCTGGAGTCAAAGCACTGGTGCTCAGTGCCAGTCCTCCTGAGAAGAAGGTTATCCCAGTCCCAGAGAGTCTGCCACGGTCACCTCATGGTTTGCCATCCCACCATCATGGGATCTCGGTGACGTGGCGTTGCCGCAGTGCAGGAGGGTTTGGGAAGGGACGCGGAGAGTGATGCTCTGCCTTCAAAGGCAGCAAATAAACCCACTCAGCCAGGCACGATAAACTACGCGCACAAAAGGCTACACAATATATACCCAACCACACTGCGACTTTTTAAAATTAATACTGCTTACAATTTATTTTGTAAGCATTAACCTGTAGCAACAGGCCCTGACATGATCTGCAGTAAAAGTGCTCAGTATCACAGAGAGGTTTTTGCAAGCAAAGTTTTCTAATACTCTCCCCCCTGGTTCTCCAGACAACCACACCAGGGATTTCTGCCCATTTATCCTGCCTTTAGTTGTGATAGAGCAGACCTGCGTATCTCCTTGGAATATGATTAAATATAAAATTACGTAGTGATTGACGGACAATTATCTAAATTCTTTAACTTTCTCCCCCTGTTCCCTCTTGCACAGCGATGTGGTGCATGCACCTCCTCACGCAGTAAGTTCTCCATCTCCATCATGGCAGGGTGGTCTAACACAACAAGGTCCACGCAACTTCTTGCAAAGTATTTTGCTGTGGCTGAAGCAGCAAGACCTGGGAAGAACCCTGGCTCCAGGGTCACAGCTACCACTTGGATTAACAAAGATTTTCCTTCTTGCAGAAGGACTAACTCACAGCAGAGAGATGAGCAGGAGGGCAGGACCCACCACCTACCCACACAGGTGGTCCTTGGTGGTGGGCTCAGCCCAGGGGCCTGGCTTTGCTCCAAATGCATCCTTCCATTTTCTGCTCTCCTTTTATAGCTCTGGGCACACTCGGTGCAGCGTAGAGTTGGGAACATTTTGTGGGGCCAGCGGAGATTTTGGGGGCCAGGAATCCAGGCTGCGAGTGCTGGCTGCCGAGTCCTGGCTTCACCAGCTTTTAGGGTGAAGTAATTTGAATGGTTTTAAAACTGGCAGCATCTTTTTCACATTAAGAAATACAAACAGTATTGGGTGAGATAAGCAGTCTACGTAACCATCTTTTCTGCCTGGGAAAACCTTATTCCTACCTTGATATTTAACTACCACTGTAGACTGAAATATCACGCGATAAGATTACAGAATCTTTATATTTATGTGAAGTCTAGCAGCTACATTAGGAAAGAAAAACCTCTTTATAACCCCAAATGAACAGAGGTGTCCATATGTTTCAATATGGAAACCCTTTATATACCCCGCAGCTCAGCTCTTTCAGCAATGGGCCATGCTATGGCCAAGTCCTGGGCAGGGAAGCTAGGAGGGAAAGGAGATGCTATACAATCCCACGCTCTAAATACTGCCAGAGAACATTTCTTGCTGGCCCATTTTTCAAAGCCGAAAGATTGTCCCTTTTACGTTCTTCCAGGTATTAGCCAGCTCAAAAAGAGAGAGGAGTGAGGAGCAAACAGCTCGCCCAGCACAGCAGGCAGTATTTTTCCTCCCAGCTGCAGAGGGCTCTGACAAACGCCCATTAATCACCCCTCAGTAATTTGGTAGATGCTAGATTAAGGTTTTCTTTGCATGTGATCGCACAAATTCCTTATACAAGAGCTGGTCAGCACCAGGGTGAGCGGGGTGCAGGCTCTGGGCTCGCTCACGTCACGGTGATTTGTGGAGGAGACAGAAGGGGGACTCGGGGCAGCGGAAGCGATAGGGAGCAATGGCATTTATCAGATGCTCAGGAGGGGACACAGCTCCTCGGCGACTCCTGATAAATGCACAGGAGAGTTGTTGGCCCAGACACAGAAAACTGATTCTTTTCCAAAGAGCAGCGAGGAATTCTTTAACCAGAGCAAATCCAGGCCACTGGATGGGGTGGATCTCCTTCCTCCCCGGCCACCCCAAAGCAAAGAGGTGATTCCCCGCAAGCCCTTCTTTGCCATCCAGCAGGTTCTGTGGCTTCTAGCTTGAACCAGCCCCACAGGGTTCATCCTGGGCCCTGGAAAATCCATCTTCCCTCTATCACACCTGCACGAGCCTGCTTCCTCCAGCAACCACACCCAGAGCTTTTCCCAGGGATTTTTCCTTCTGTCTTGCCCATTGCCCCCAGGCTGCCTCTTCCTGCGCCCCCATCCCTCCAGGGGGTCCCCTGCCGTGAAGTGGCATCCAGGAGGGCACCAACAAGCAGGTCTCCCCTGCCTCCACCTATACGTATCTTTGCACGTAAAACAAAATCTGCAGTACATATATGGTAAACTGTGAGCAACGCAAACAGCTCGGCCATCCGTCACGGCACCATATGGTTGGAAGTAAAAAATAGGTCCTACAGATTATATTATAATGAACAGAAATGAGTGTCTTCACTATTATAAATAATTAAACTTTTGTACATGCATAGCTATGTATATGTATGTGTGCGCCCTTCATTTTTTTTGTTGATGTATATATACATGTATACAGATTCAGATCTAAATCAAGAAATTGTTTTAATACATATTTACAAAGAGGAAGAATACAGACCACCCACAAGAAGATGCTTCAGAGGGTCACAAATCAGGAAAAAATACTGATTTCTTGATTAATTTAAATGAACCTAGATTTAAAAGAAAAAGTCCTACATTGAGTCACAAATGTCAGAGTCTGCCTGAATCCATCTGGCAAAACCAGAATTTCTTAGGAGGAGAGAAGAGGGCTTCTGTTCAACACTCCATGCCCTGTCTTGGAAGCCATGCAGAAGAGCACCTCAAATGCTTTGCTCTCTCTGGCTGTTGCTGTAGCTGGGAAAACACACCTCCCCAAAAGTGCCTGCTTGCTTCTCCCCAGGCAGGCTCTTCACAGTGAAGTGATTTGATTTATTTCCTTTAAACTACCTCTTAAGATTTCAGGAATTGACGTGGTCTACAATAGTACTGATGGTCAACCCACTCATCCTGTGCTTATCTGTACCTGCTCTGTCGTGTTCCCAAATGGTTTCCAGATCCACTCCACTTGGACCCTGCAACACCACGAGAACTTTCCTGCAGGATTTCCATCAAGTGTTAGGCAGTAAAGAAACCGATGCTCCAGTGGAGAATTTTACCAATTTTGTCAATCTTAAATGACATTTCTAATGGTAAACCTGATATTGCTGTGGTGTAAATAAGGAAGAGCAGACTTGTTAAAGCACAACTGGCAGATTTCACCAAAGGCAATCAATTCCCCACTCTGCCACAGAAATATCTGGGGCAAAGATGCAGGATGAACACCAGGAAAGAAAAAAAAGACACGTTAACAGGAAAGTCCATTAAGAAATACAACTATTTCCATTGTAAAGCTGTGGGGTCTCTATCATTGGAAATTTCTAAGGACAGGTATGACGTGGTTAATCCTATCTCTGGGTCAAATGAAATAAATAGCTTCTTGAGGTCCCTCTACCTGCATTTGCTACAGTTCTGGCGATCTTGATTAAGTATCTCAACCATGAGGCCGTGACTCTTTGGAGGAACTTTTCCCCCCTCTTATTTCAGAGCACCACTTCATCCCCAATAGGAATGATAAGGTTGTTGACATCTCAAGACATAAAGAATTGCTGTGGGGTAGAAAATAGCCTTTTTCTTATCCATCTGTATCTAGATTGCTGGGTTTTCATCTCCAAAAAGTCAGTTCTGACCAAAATGGCTTAAGTGATAAAAATAGCTAATATGTTCTTTTCTTTATGTCTCCATTTTTTGATATTTCTGGAAAAAACAGGAAAACTCTTAGAGGAATTGCCTGAATAAGATCTGGAAAATTTCTGGCTGCACAGAGCTTCTACCGGACTCGTGGCTGTTACTTTGCTAATTGGGAAAGAAGCAGTTTGAGTCTCATTCAGAACTCAAACAAGTCGACCTTCATTTTGGGAAAAGACAAACCAAAACTAAACAAAACAGGAAAGATGAGCTCATTTCAGCCAGGCATGGCCTTTTTTCCTCCATCTGTAAAGAGGTAACAGTTTTCCTCTTGGCACATTTTCCATGATATCTATAGCATGTAAACCTGTTTCAAGGGGCTGCCGGCAATGGGCTAATACAGTGTAACAGAGTTGTTATCTTTTATTCTGCAGCAGGTTTACAAGTCAGTAAAAATGATTTACGAATGATACTGAAAACTAGATGTCTTTCTGCCTGTTCCACAACGTGCAAACGGAGGGACAAACCAGGACCACGCGCACGCCCAACGGATGCATTTTCAGGCTGATTTGCCTGTGGAATGTACAGACACAGGGAAGCGATGAATCCAGGAGCATATTGGGAATCAAAAGTCCTGAAATGTGGTATGAACAAAATAAGCAGGAATATTAACCAAAAATATTTTTATAGCAGCATCTTTTAAGACAGGTATCAACAAATCAACCCTTTTTTTTTTTCCTGTCGAAGAGTAAGAAATGAGCAGTCGGGTTTGTCCCATAGCGTCAGTGTTTAGTGCAGGATTTTTTCAGCTTTACCTCTGGACTAAACAGATGACTAGCACGGAAATATCTGTTCTCCCTTTCTGAGCTAAACACTCCATGTAGCTTTTTACTTTAGTTTTTATCACAGGGATGCATTTCTTTCCGTCAAAGCTGTGCTGAAACCTCAGCGGGAGTCCTTAGTGGCATCAGCGCCGTATAGACTAATACCATATTTCATAGCTACTCTTAAGAAGAAACGTATTTGCCCTGGAAAAAAGTAGGATATTTGGAAATATCTGGGAAACTTATAAAACTCAGCTACCTTGAGGACAGAATTGGTTACAGGCAAATAAATTGTGCAGTTACAATTTATACACAAGTGTGCATCTTTACAGATGCATTTACATGGCCATTTCCATGGCACATGGAGGCAGGAACTCACTTCCAAGTCTTGATTTTGCAACACGAAGGCAACCCAAAAGATCGGTAGCCCGGAGGGTAATTAGCCCATTGGTGTGATGGGGTTTGTTTGCACTCTTATAATTGTTTTATGAAGCCTATATGGTAATTTGGAAGAGAGTTTTTAAATGGATGGATTTTAAGAAAATTGCTGAGATATTACAGGGTGGGAAAGACTAATTGTCTTCAATGCCTGTAACCCAACATTGTGAAACTTCCGTAACAGGCAAGAGCCCTGTTTCTTCATTGACCTCTGCTTCATCTAATCAGGACCTGGCATAAAGCAATCCGATGGGACAGGGGTTTGTGCTCCGAGGTTAACATCTGGTCAATCAGACCACAGTGGAGTTTGCTTTATTTGCGCTACTTTTGCCCCTGTTACCGACGTTGCGTGTTCAAACCCCCTTTTGCCAGGGGAAGCTTTAGGGGGCCTCTCCGAGGCAGGGCTGTTAATGCAAATCTAATGGGGGCTCTTACTGTTTCACAGCATTTCTGTGCCTAGAAAGTACTCGCACTGAAAAATGCAAAAGCCCCAGCATCCTCATTATTCCAGTGCTCCTGTGCATGGGGTGCCACTGCCTTTCTCTGGAAGTTGCCTGCCATCCTCATTCTCGCAGTCAGCTGCTGCTTCTTCAGCAGTTCTCCACCGCCGGCACCTTCCCATTACTTTAATTTCCTCCCCCAACACCTCCTTTGGCTAGAAGCTGGCTCTTTCTAATCTGCTGCTTCTCAGATTGAAGCCTAAAGTTCTTTATTTTAGAAGAAAATATGACCATTGTAAGAAAACTCAGCGACAACAGCTGGCTGATCAAATATACATAAGGAAGAATCTGCTGCCGGGTCTTTTATGGCTCGCTTTTTCCTGTAGTCATCATCCAACTCTCTTTTTCCCTAGTACAACATTATAGCATATTACATGACTTGTCTGTCAAAGGACTCACCTGAAACACACTCAGCATTAAACTGCTCCCGACTTCCAGATGGCCGTTGCTCAGGATCAGGCGTTAGCTTAGACGTTTGTTAATCAATAGGTTTCAGACCTGTAACACAAAATAAAAACATCAACAAGAGAAATAATAAAAAGATTGAGCTAAACCCAAGTTTTGCTGCAAGCCAAGGAGCAGCACTCAGCTGTCTTGTCCTCAAAGCGAAGCAGGAATTGCATTTTGAGAGACTACGCTCTGCTGCTTTTTACAAACTTAATTCTGATTATTTTTTCTAAGAAAAAGCTCTACTGGGCAGGCAGGGGATAAAGCAAAATTTGGCTTACTGCTAGGCCCTTCAGCCCACCTCTGTGGATGGCTGAGCTGTTGTTTGTGGTGTAAGGAAATGGTTTAGGATTAAAGTGGATACTCCGCATCTTTATCCAGAGGCCAATCAAGGCAATGTTGAAATACTGCAAGCATTCCATAAGTCGCCATACAACACTGCAATATTGCATAAAAATGACTATAATGTACTATGACATAATGAAAATAATCTTGCAGAATATTTCTGTGCTAACAAAGATAAAAGAGAGACTCAAAGACATCATTCATTTCAGGTTGACTGGGTTTTGCGCCACTTGAATCAATTTACATTATCCCGAATTTAATGTACTGCATTGCATTAATTGCAGAAAACTGAACGCCTCAGTATGATCAGCGATGTAGTAACTGACTCTTTATATGGTAACTGAGTTACCTGAAAATTAGAATTATTTCCTATTTCCAAGTAAAAATAATCTGCACATTTATGGCTCTTAATGACTAGATCAAGTGGAAAAACTGAATGCATATCCATCAGGGATTGTATGCATAGTTAATTAAGTATGAAATAATAAATGCCTGATTTCTACAGGATAGGGTAAACATCCAATTAAAATAAGATGCAGTGTATACTTTTCCTTCTCATTAGTCAAAGCATAAAGCATTTTAACATTTCCTAAATAATTTACTTGTATTAAAATAAAGTGAAATGCTTAAAACATTAATAGGGTACTTTACAATGCTGTAGTCAATAAGTTGCTATATGAAGGTAATGTAAATAATTTATGGCTCTGTTCAGCAGAAACAGTCTGCAGTTCTCAGCAGAGCAGGGTCCCACCAAGGCGAGGGAACAGGCACCTGGCCAAGTTACACTAAAAATCACAATTAAACCCTATAAACAGTGGCAGAACCCACTGGTGATGTGAAGCTCAATGACCCAAGCCTGGGGGTGTTGTAAGTACCTGGTGGAGCTCCCCAGGGGCCCAGGCTCCCTCTGAAGGAGATGGTGCCAGGACCACTTGGTGGGCAAAGGTTACACCACACCATGCCCTTGGCTGTTGTCAGCTCAGGATAACGTAAAAACCAGGACCAATGCTTTTTGAACACAGAGAAAGAAATGGTCTCTTAACCCAAAGACGGTCTCAAATGTCAGAGAGGCATGGACAGGAGGTGTGGGCTGCTGAGCCATCTTCATAACACCAACCAACATCTCTCTGTAGCACATCTGCAGGTAGCCCGGGCATTGCAGGCAATCACCGACACCACCAGCCACAGCGCCATCCCTGCGCCACGCAGTCCAATTAACCAGCTAAATATTTTCTTTCCAAACCCATGGGTTTATAATGCATTTGGTCAACTTGTGTATGCACGTGGGGTGTTGACACAGCCCATGAGTGCTGGACCATAACCCTTCCCTGGACTGAGGGCAAGGGCAGAATTCTTAATTTTCAGAAACCAGATGGGCACAAGTGGTTTTTGAGCTGTGAATTTGAATAATCTGGGTTACTGATATGCAAAACACAGCAGGCATTTCAGCTTCAATTTTCTGCTAAGAGTCAGGTATGGATGTTAAAGCTGGGCTCTCTGATGAGAAAACACATGTACTGACTATCCAAGCAGATTGCTGGATCCAGTGAATTAGGACTGCAGTACATTACCAGTGAGTACATAATAGGTTTGTGCAGCAAAACTGTATTAACATATTTTTCCCATGGATCATTTTGCAATGTAGAGGAAATTTCCTTAAAATGTTTCATTGTATAGATATGGCTATCATAAATAAGAATTAATTTCATAATAAGAAATTATTAAATACTGCCTTTTATCAAGCAACGTAGGTAATATCCTACTAAAACTTAGATTTAGAGCTCAGATAATATATAGAAACATGGCATTTGGCTGGGACAGCTTTTAAGATTTTTCAAATGCTAGAATCACTTTTCATTAAAACTGTGACAGAAACTGAGAAACTGGCACGGTGCCTTTTCTTCCATGTACACTAAATCATGCATTTCGTGGCAAGATTTTTACTTTTTTTTTTTCTGTTTATAGAAGTCATGTACAATATCTTCCCTGAGTCACAGCGAGATCCATCTGTATAAAGAAAGCTCTATTTGCCTTGGAAAGAAGGGAGGGGTAAAGATTACAGAATCCTAGAATGTTTTGGGTTGGAAGGGACCCCTAGAGGTCATCTAGTCCAAAATGTGCTGCCCCCCATCTCTGGAGCAGCACGCTCCTGTGGGTATGACCCCTAGTGCTGGCTGCTTTGCATAATGGATAAATGAAATTATTGAAAAGTGATTGTGGACGGGGCTATGGCAGCCTTAGCTCTGCTGGTGAGCAGGCATTAAAATGTCCTGCTGGGTACATGGGTGCAAGGAAGCGCCCAGTACCGAGGAGAAGCCCTTTTATTCGTAGGTCCCCTGCGCTATTAAAGATTCAACACTGAACAAATTGGCAGTGGCGCTCTCCTCTTTTCTTGGGACTTGCTGTGCTGCGGCACCTTTTCTTTACTAGTTTTATTTTTATGAGAAGCTGGTCTTATAAAATGGATTTTAAAGACCTTTTTGTGGTATCCTTTTGTAAGCTGGCTATCATAAGCCTGGGAAAGAAATTAAAACCAGCTTTAGTCCTGAAAAGACCTTTGCCTCAGGGAACGACTCATTATTTGAAACCAGAAAAGATGATTAGCAGAAAACAAAGCAATTCAAGCTGACAAATTCTGCCAGTGGTCTCCAGGGCGGCCGCCCCCCCCCCGTAACGTGAGGGAAGAGGCAACATGAACCTTTCCTAGGGCTGCCCCTGCCAGGACACCCAAAGTGCCAGGGACACTTTGCCTCCCCACCCACGGCTCATCGGCATCACCGAAACCTCCTGGAAGCAAAGATGCTTTCTTTTCTCATGAACCTCATAGAAAAGAAATGCAGCCACCATCTTCTTCAACTTCTCAAGCTATTCTATAGCTATTTAGAAGGAACGGACCCACTCTCACTGTCTGCAACTCACTTCTTTCTACAGGAGTCTCATTTCTATGACAAGGTTGGTGGAAGCCTAAATTAAATTTGGGACCTAATTTTAAAGAGAATCTCACCCTCCTGAGTAAACAATAGATGGAGCCTGCCTATTAAATCATCATGTTTTAATTAAATTCTTTGCAGCTTGTGAGTTCTTTGAACTGAGCTAGGTGATAAATGCATTGTAATTTTAATAGGGTTATATTTTGTGCTAAACTCACATAGAGCGGTGACACAAGATATATACTGTGTTACCACAAAATACTGCATGGTATTTTGCTGATAATTGCACACTTGGTATACGACAGGGTAGCTTCACAGAAGAAACAAAGGCAATATAAAGCCGGTTATTTTCAATTACGGACTTAAGGATTCAGAAGCGCGTGAGCACTTGTGGCACTTGCAAAAAAAAAACCACAACAACCCATGTATTCTTCATATTAATGGTTCAGGCTCCAATGAAAACAGAAAGAAATCCACCTATTGCTTTGAAAGGCTTTTGGATCAGGTCCTTAGCGTGTTCTTGAAATAATAAAGTAGAATAACTAAGAAATCCACAAAAAAAAATGAACCGCATATGGCTTCTTTCAGTAGTACATGCAATAGGATTCGATCCGAATGAAAGAGGCCCAAGGAAAAACACCAACAATTCTTTTTTACTTAAACAACACAGCTAGGCTTAGGAAGTCGATTAAAAAAGCAGAAAAAGTTGTAACTTTAAAATGACCTCCAGCACCATCGCTGAATCTCTCTGCTGCTTTATCACAGCCTTCGTGAAGCTATCTTCCCACAACGCTACCGGCATCATAAAGTTTCCCCAGTAGGAAATATGACACACTCTTAAAACATATGTCAGAGATTTCCAGAATTGCAAACATGGTATTTTAGATGGCGAGATTCCTTTCCTCATAAAAGCATCTTTAAATTGTCTGACAGAGAAAATTCATACCAGGAATAAAATCCTGGCCCCAACGGAGTCAATGAGAGTTTTATGCCCGACGCAAGTGGAACCAAGATTTCATCTTGGCTTTTTACAGTTATCCCTGTATGTAAGAACATGCTGATGGTGTCAGCATCTGCCTTGGCATCGAGGGAGGGCGACTCAAAGGGGCCATGCTCTGCCTTGGGCTCAGAGCCCGGTGTGCTGCCCCTGCGTGGCTCCTGGGCTCGCCAAGGGGTGCAGCTTGGGAAACCCAAAAATAAATAAATAAGGCACAAACCCCATACGCTGACATGTGTGATGGATGCTTCGAAACCATAATATATAATGCCACAGTTGATAGGTTTCTGCTTGTAGAGACCTGATTATTCCACCTGGATAGTGGCTTAAACAAAAGAACAACCAGACAAAGGAAATATATGTGCAAAGTCCAAGAAGCAGGCTATTATTTTCAATAGAGGTGTTGTGTGGTGGTGGTTTTTTTTTTCCCTGGCATTAGCTGCAGTAAAATGAATCATGCAGAGCAACATTTTTCACAAACCCCAAACATCCTACATTCACATAAAACTGATGTACACCGGGAATGTTCACCGGGCTGTAGAGCAGGAACAAAGAGGGCTGCAGACATACAATTTGTCATCCTGATTTTATATAATAACAGGATATAAGCATATAAATAGATAGGTTTGGCAGGTGAAAAGGAAAATTATAGGGAGAGAGGAATATTGTAGCTAACTCAACAGTAGCCATATTGCCAATAGATCCTTTTGCCACTTGACAGCTGTCTTACGAAAAGGCTGAAAAATCATGTTTGCTCAGATCAGCCTGATCTCTCTTTTGGTTATTTAGGACTCTGCATACTCCATGGAAAAAACCCAACACTTTCAGTTCCTAACTTCAGCTGAATTACCATGGCACGCACATATTTGAGTACGTGCTTTCTGAACCTTCAGCGATAGCCTGAGCGATCAAGTTAGCCCATCATCTTGCACGTATGAGCTTGCAATGCCGTGTAAGAAAAAGTACTTTTTCCTCCACAGGAATAAGCAAAGTTTAATTTTTCCAGCCTGATACCAGCTTTTCTTTTAGAGATGAGTGGGTGGGCAGTATAGAAAGAAAGCCAGTGAGCTTGAGCAAATCTCCTCTTTGTCAGACAAATAAGCCCTCATGGGTTGCCCTCTTCATCGGTGCATAACAGAGCCCAAGTCCCTGCCTCTGCGGCCAGGTGCTGGGGACAGCAGTGGGAGAGTGAGTTAAGGAAAGGCTCAGTAAATACCTGACAGATTGCTCCTGCCACTTCGTTTCTGGAGGGCTTGTTTTGTACTGTACTGAGAAACTTGTAATACTGGACTGAGCTGAAGCGGTGACATTAAACCAGGTCCTTGTGCTCCAGGCTAGGTCTAGTGTTTCATCCCAACTCAGATCATTAATAGCGCTAACTTTGTTGTTGACAGAGCTTTCATTCATTGCAAGCAGGTGCTTGGGGCAGTTTTCTTATGTTGACCTGATCATTGGCATTTGGGGCAAGAAACTTGGAGAAGAGCATTATTTACTTCTGCTCCAATGAGATGGCATTTCTGTGAGCTATCTTCTCCCGGTGAGATAGGATTGGGGGGAATGAAGGATGTTATGTAATATGATAGTATGTCATTCTCCAAAAAAAAAGCTTTTCTTCCTATATTTTCCTGAGTTTTGTTGAACAGTCCTGTGCCAGGAGAATTTTTTTTTTTAAAGGGCGTTGGACCAAACACCTGATTTTGCAGTCTCAAGCATTTGTACATATATGCGATGGACTTTTGCCATTCACCTATCTGGCAAGCAGATGCAGTCAGGTAGATTTGATGCTTATTTGAATTGAACTGGCTTTAAGTGGAAGAACAAAACTAGTGGCTTAAAACCCTTTCTTCTGTATATGATTTATCCATTAGCCCAGCTGAAAGCAGAGATAGCAAGCCAGCCAAATACATACATATATACATACGGACATAAGGTCAGAAAAAAAAGAATGTGAGGTAGCTATTACAGAGGGAACAACTCATGTTTATAAAGCACCGAGGATAAGAATAATGGATGGTACTCAACAAAAGCCATTAAAGCATCAGCAGTAACCTCGTCGATAGTTTAGATGGCTTATAATAATGAACTTGGAGTGGTTCACCTTGTAATAAATGGATAATGAGTATATAAAAAATTGCATACATTACTATCACTGCAGGTTAAAAAAATTGGTAAATGGTTCCTACATGTCTCTGTACCCAGAAGCAATGGGACAGAGTAGGTAGACGAGAAACCATACGCTATACCCTTATTGATCCATGGGGAAGCACAGAAGGAGCCTTCTTGAATTTTTGTGGTATGTAACTTTAGTGAGCAAATTAATAAATATATTTGCTTGATCCAGGTCCTCTGCAACTCTGAGTGGGGATGCTACTCTATCTCAATGCAGATTTAAGTGCATTTTTGTAAGTTCGTGTGTAGCTTCTTCCAGGTCTCCCTCTGCCCTCCTAGACACATTTCTCATAACTGCTGCCAGCAGCAGGTCAATGCACCTTCACCTCAGTTCACTTCCAGAAAATTCCACATCTAACGCACAAGGAAAAGCGCGGTCTGCCAGAGGAAAATGTGTAACTGAAGAAATGCTTCTCGCATATGAAATTTAATGCGCAGATGAGCCATGAGTGAGTTGAATCACAGCGTGGTGGAGTGGAATGGGAGGTTCCACAACCAGGAACCACAAGGGCTGGACTTCTTCTTCCAGACAAGAGTTAACACTTAAAAATCTTATTAAAATGGGACATTTTCCATGCTGCAATCTGTTGCAATTCTGGATATATATACAATCCAGTTAATACTTGTTTGTATTATATTATACTTATATATTATATGTGATATTATTTCATTATATAATATATTTTAAAGATTATTATATTATACATATACGAAATGTTTGTCATGGCCAGTGAAAACTTTCATGCAATGCACTCATTTAAGGAATATTGGAAACTGGAGCCCTCAGTTACCCCTCACAATCTCATGAGAATGAATTGCATGAAATTAATATTTCCCAGTCTACAAGTTAACAAGGAAAAATAATGTTGAATACATTTGTAAAGCATGGGGAAATATACCAGGCTACAGAGAAACCCTTTGGACCTCTTTGCAAATCCCAGTGCCAGGTGAACCTATCCCTTCATTCTTACAAAAAGGCTGTTTTGCCCATTTAGACATATCGGTGTCAGACAGAAAGACAAGAAATCAGCTTTGCTGAAGAGTTGCAACTGGTGGGAAGCTCTGTGAAGGCTTTTTGTGAGGTTTTTCTTGAGCAGGTATCGGGTGAGTTGTGGCAGCAGTGGAGAAGCCAGTGGTAGCCATCTCCAAAGGTGGAATGTGAGAAGCCTCAGCTTCCAACTGTGCAAAGCAGATTCCCCTATAATTTAATACAGCTGCCAGGGAGGGCTGGCACTAGCATCGAAATCTGACGAGTACCTATGTGCTTTCAGTAGATTTCTGGAATATCTGTGCTTTCAGTCAGACTTTTTATTTTCTGTGCAAAACTGCCAAAATATGGGTGAGATTCTAAAACACATAATAAGAAACCTCCCAGGGAGTTATCTGAAATAAATATTACAGAAGAGTTCATTTTAACAGAGTTAATCCACCCAGAAATGGATAGCAGCAAGATATTTAATCATGGCATATCCAGTTTAATCACATTTAGAATCCTCTGGAAATTAAGCTTATACAACTTCCTTAATTTAGAGGACAGTATAATGCTTAAGTATTTAATCTCCTTAGGATTGATATTGGACTCTAGTCTTCTGCAGAGTTTCATGAAGAGATGCAATGTTCTTCATATTAGAAAACTTCAGAAGGACCCCAAATTAATAAACCATCCATTTCTGGTCTAAACAAGATAACATTTCTTTTGTATTTTTTACCCTCAAATTTAGAATCATTTGGTTTGGGCCTCAAATATTGACAATTCTGGAATTAAGACCACTGTACTTTTGTTGGGTCTTTTTGGGGAATGGATACTCCAACACATTGGTTCTCTTCATTAATGTATGGCTAAATGAATGGATTTGGACCCTTCCAATGCCCTCCAGAGAACGTTTACATTTTATAATTTTTAGTCTGCACCTAGAATTCAGCTGCATTTTAAGCTGCATGTTTATCTTAGTGAGATATAGGATGGATGTGACAGGCCATGAGCTGTAAATCATCCACTGCTTTGTTTAGCCTACCCTGGATTTCCATCCTGCTGTTCATTTTATCATATAGAGCTTACAAAATTTTATGGAAAAATGCCTCAATTCTGGCAATTTATTTCAGAGCAGCTTCAGAACAATATTTAGCCCTGTTCTGTCCTTGTTTCCAGGGAAGGCTCTTAAGTCAGCGTGATTGTTGTTGGCGGTGCAAGTGATGGAGGAATATGGTAGTCGTAAACATGGTATGATTTTTTCACCCTTTCCATTTTCCTAATGAGAAATCTCACAAGCCCATGGTGGACTAAATATGCTTTATATAATGAGGAGCCTGTAGACAGCACACACCCTTCGCCCTCCCTTCCCTGCCAGGAAGGGTAATTCCTGTAACAGCGCTGGTCAGTGCTTATTTGCAAAAATAGCTTCCTGAAAACAGCAAGGCTGCACAAGGCAGCTACTACTCATCGGTATGAGTAATACACTCCAATTTGGATCCTAATTAAAAATAGCCAGTGCAAACAGAACAAAAAAAATTGGAAGCACTGAAAAACAACACAAACAGAAGCAAATTAATAGTAGCAAAAATATTCACTAGAAATTACTTATTTCCCATACCAATCTTTCAACCAAAAAAAAAATCACTCCAAGTGTCTCGTATACAAGGCTCTAACACCACCGTAGCACTGAACCACACCTCATAAAACAAGATGATGCCTTGTCTCAAAATGTACTTTAATAATATAGTATTTGGGGTTTTATGCCCAACAATAATTTGATTTTTCTGAATTTATTGATGAAGAAAGGGCTGTAAATTCAAGTACGAGTTCTTTCACTGAAGAATACAAAATATTTCCTACAAAAAGTGTAGGGAATAAAATTGAAATAATAAATTCCAAACTCATCCAGGCAGGCAAGTTCAATGCTAAAGTAAATTCATTGGCAGATTTACAATTAAGTTCCACATGGAATGGAAATAATAATAATTATAAACTCCTAGAAATGCTATAGCAGCTTGTATCTTGGATTCAGCAGGGAGAAGTAACTCATGTTTAGTTTCAATAAAGGCATAATTCCCTATACCTTCAAATACCTTCTAAGAGTGGCTTAATTTAGCATATTCTTAGAGAAACGGGGATCTGTTTAAAATTGAATACTCCTGTAGGCAAGAGAAAGGAAGTATAAACCATTTCATTTCACAGGAGGGAAAAACTGCAAGCCTCACCTGCGAGAGGGGAGCCGTCCTGCGGCATGACGCCAGGACCACGCTCCATCCTGCCCAGGCGCAGGCAGCTCTATTTTTGCCCTAGATCAGGCAGAACAGTCCCAGAAGGGCAGGTCTGATGGTGACAGCTACCTGAATGACCCTGTCATTGCCCTCCCAGCAGGGGCATGGGTTAGCAAAGAACCACCTGCACCACAGCACTTGCTATTCTACAAGGAGGGGAAGTCTCTTCTCTGCATTTGACTGCACTTGGATTCCTCAGAACAAGTTTTGAGATGTAAATCATCTGCAAGGGTTATATTTGTTTCCTAATTCTTAGCAGGTGAAGCCCTTTCATGTCATAAACTTCACCTGGATGGTCCCCAGCCTGCAGGGTTTGCCACTAGCTGAAGCAGCTTATCAGTGCACCAACACAACCAACCAATGGAAATTATGACATTATGGTGTTGCCTCATATCTAATCATTTGGTTCAGATTTAGTTTCCTTCTCTATCACAGCATTTTATCAGGATGGTTACAAGTCACTAACTGAGCTGTCTAAATCTATGCCCATGTGCTTGGTTTACAGGAGGTGCAAGGCACCAAAATGCAAAACCACCCATTGATTGCACTGGGAGTTGGAGGTATTGGGGACTTCAACAGTCCAGTAAAAATAGTGCAGCTGCATTAATTCACAGAATTTTACATGGTCAGGCTGATGCTTCATCATTCATCATCTGCTTTCAGCAAGAACCCAGTACTTCAACTCACACCCATCCAGAGAGCCAGCACTATCACAGCAGATTAAAAGTTTCCAAAATCGGGTACAAAAAAAAATTCCCCCATAACCATTGAGATTTTTATTGTTGTGATTTGCTTATAGCAAAGATATTCTTAGCAAGTTGGCTGGATATGGGCCTAAGGGAATGTTTATTCTAATGGTTTTTTCCGTGTATTTTTACTTGGCCTGGAGAATTTTAACAGAAACTTAAAATCTGCTTTGAAAATACAAGTTCTACTATGAAAACCAAGTGCTGTATGCATGTGTATGCTTTTATTTTTATAAATTAAGAGGAAAAATTGCTCATAAAGATGTTGAATGAAGCTTAAACTCAGATTCAGGAGAATGCCAAGAGGTAAAGTGTTTGCCCTTTTTGTGTTAATGAAATTTTTACCACAGAGTAAGGCAGAGATAAATTTCACCTTGTATCTCTGAATGTCAGGTTAGCATTAAAAGATTTCTTTTTACACATGCATTTTAATGAAGATCTTATTAATCATATAGATCGATCAATAAAGTAATTCCTATTTTTTCAGAATTTTAGGTAAAATGTTTTCATCCAACCCTAGAGTTTCATGAAAGCTAAGAGTTATGTAGAACCATTAATTCCAACAATTGTTTTACTTGGAAAAATCTCTTCAAACTAAGGTTTCCTGGTTTCATCTGATGGAAAACATGAATTGGGAACCAGGTTATTTTGACTAAAAGGGAGGTTTAATTCAATGTCACCTTGCAAAAACATCAAGACAACTCTTTTCTTTCAAAAAGTGTGATAAAAAGTACTGCTTCTCCAAAGTGGCCATCCTCCAGCCAAGTATTTTGATTAACCAACTTTTTCTAAATGAAAATGAAGCCTGTAATTAAACTTAATGTAGAATCACTTTGCATAGCTGATAATTTCTTCATTGCTTCAACACTTTTTTAGGCTAAGCTGACTTTTCTTCATACTGAAAAAAATTTTTTTCAGTAAATATATGTATTTTAATCTCTTTCCAATAAAATGCTGGAGCTCAAAAATTGCAATAGATCTGTACCAGGGCTTTATTAACAGCTACTCATCTCTTCTATTGGTGAACATTAATAGCTTCACTGAGTTGATATTGTAAAAAGCATACGAATTCACTTGTCTACTGAAAATTCCTGTGTTCTCTGTTTCCAATTATTCTGGGTTCATGGAGCCACTCTTCATTGCAGTAGTACCACTGGTGGTCTATTCATTCTCCTCTTTAGTGTAGGGATTGTAGGTGTTACATCCACAAACTAAAGTAACTTCTTTCTAAATTTACTTGAGTGCTACGCCCTGAATATTTGATTTCATTTGAATCATTCATTGAGTGCTACTGTGTTTTTAACCAGCTGAAGCCAATGGGAACCTTTGATTTCAAAGAGCCAAAATTTCACTTGGTGTCTGTAAAGGCACATGAGTGAAACCTTTGCATGCTTCTGGATCTGCAGTGGGAGATGACTTGATTGGGTAGGTCACATTCTAGTACCTGCCCATAAACCTCATGAAGTAATCAACTGAAAAAGATGCCCTTTTGTTGTGGGGCTCCCCACTGCACTCAAATTGTAACTTGCTGTGTAAAATACTATTTAAACAACCTGAGGAATCAAAATTCGGTCTAATGTCATGTGAGAGAACTGAAACTAAATTATTTTCTTTTATGTTTAATGACCATTTAAATGCACAGAAAAGATTTGAAGAATAATATTTTGCATCAATGATAAATTAAACTTCCTAAGCTAGATGCAGAGCTATGTTAATTTTTCCTTGCTACAGCCCTTCATATAGTACACATGCTCTGTTGTAAAACCTGTGTTTGTTATTCAGGTGTGATAATGAGCTTTACTTTAAAGGTTTCACAACAAAACGCAGACTAATGCTGAAAAGACAATTGCAACATGCCGCAGTAATCAGTAATGACAGGGAATTTTCTTAAGAACAAGGTTTGACTGTATTTGAAATGCTATACCCCAAATTGGACAGCAAAGAATTGAACACAAAAAACTGCTAGAAAACAAACCAAGATAACTATAATTTGCAAATAAAGAGTGTCTAATTTTGATCTTACTAGCTCATTTTTTCCCCTATTCTAATAAGGAAGTTAATTTAATCTCGATGAGTCTTTTAGCACCTCAGCGGGAGCAAATCTGCTTTCATCTACATCGGCCCAAATTCACAGGAATTTCTAAATGGCAGTGCCTTGCATGTGTTGAGAAAGGATGAGAGTGGTCTCCAAACATAGAACTGCACTGAAAGCTGAGTAGGCTTTTCTGCACGAAGCTGAATCTTCTCTACATGAGATGGAGCACATCGCTGTGGAGGTCATGGCAGTGGCATTGCACTATGGCTCAGGTACTCTCCCATCTCATCGGTCAGGGGCTGGAGGGGAGGTTGGGCAGAGCAGTGCAATTCCAGACTGCTATTCATGGGCTCTTTAACCAATTTTAATCTGTTTACTTGAAGTAGGTTATTCTGCTCTACTATCATCTGCAGAATGGTTGTCCTCAAAGCCTTCCAGGGCCCTGTGCACCTGAGCTGTGTGCAGATACAGCAGTCTAGCACAGACCCTAGGAAACCACCGGTAAAATAGTTCCAGGTATTATTTCCTTCAACATGATAGATTATCTGCTGACACTTTGTATAAAATGCACTTAAATACTGGTGCATTACATGCTACTAAACCCTGTGCAGAGATTCAAACCCAGCCTTTCTATCAGGAAGCTTTGTCCACCATAGCTGGTCCCCAAGTTTGGCAGGTTTTCCTTTTCCTTACTTACAATTAAATAGTCCCTGTACTCCATCATTAGACTACAGAAGATTAAGTCTTCTTCCAATTAACATTTCAGTGGCTGTATTAATAATATTCCATGTCCTAGAAACAGCATCACAACTTCTGAAAATGTTTCTCTTGCACAGGAACACAACTGGGAAGACCAATGTGCCACGATGCTTCTGGCTGCTTCCTTACAGCAAGAGTTGCTGACATCTGCACAGGTGAGGTAGTGACAGCGGTTGGTTAAAGGTATGAGCAGAACAGAAACCACAAGATTTCCAACTTCATGTTAAGCAATTATTGCATTTATTTGCAACATGGATGGCTGTGGGCCTGCCACACAGAAGAGCTATTATATTTGGCCAAGTCAGCCATCTGATGGTCTTTTGGAGAAAAGGGAAATCCTTAATAGAAAAAGCTTTTTTCAGTTGCCTTTTAGAAGCTCCCTTTTTCTCTGTATTAGGAATAGAAGGAGGCTAAGCTATCATGAAATTTGGGGATGTGAAATCTTAGGTATCATTTTGAACTGCCCCCGACTGCAGAACTCTTATTGCAGTTGCATAGATCCAGGACTACAGCTAAAGTAATACTTTTTAGGGGAAAACCTGACACTTGTTTTTTTTCCTCAATTCTAATAAGAACTTTAAAGCGTAAGCACCAGGGGAAATTTAAATTAAAGTGAAATACAGAAAAACAGAAGCTACAAGTAACTTGGTTGCCCTGACAGTCTATCAAAATTGCTCTGCTTTGTCTGCCAAAATATGATCGTTTTTCATTGCAGATCCTGTATAATCCCTTATCAGTGTTATCACTTCTCTTTTATTTTGCCCAGTCTTCTGGCAAATTCTACATTCTAGTATTTCAAATCCTCAGTTCTTTTTTTCTGGGTCAGTCACATGTCTGTTATTCTAATAATATTGTACTTGTCCTTGAAAATGTATAACTCCAATTCAGCACTCTTACTGTGCTCCTAGCGTTTGTTTAAAGAAGAGAGCACATGAGACACACATGCCAAGGTCAGATTTTCTCTCCCAGTTATCTTTTGCTATATATGTTATGCTACTTTTCATTGTTAAACAATTGATGCATTACCTTGGGAAGTGGCACGTTACCTTGGACACTCAGTACTCTTGCTACCAACACAAAACAAAACCAAGAAGAGATTGGCCTGATAATTTTCCCCATTAGTAGCATGTCTCTCTTCCTACACATGAAACATGGAAAGTTCAAGGACAGGGCAAACGACTGTAGAAATCCTGTGAGTCATTCAAAGTACAAACTTGTAAAACACAAGACACAAAATGGGTCATCTCTTTGAGGCCAATTCTGATACGTCTATTGATGTTTAATAAAGTCCTATCATCTGTCAGCTTCAGTGGCTATGAATTCTTATATTCGGTGTCAGAAATAATAGCCATAATCCTCTACAATTAGGACTTTAAAAGGAAAAGGGCCCTTCAGGAGAGATTTCACTTTGCTACAAAACCCCAGTTCTTTTCATGCTACTCAGCGGTAACATTACAGCCAGCCCTTGACTGACATACTGGGCACTGATTGGGGTTGCTGGTAAAGACAGAAGGAATTATTTTCACTTACTGCTTGAACAGAGCTATTGTACATGCTTTGGATGATGGATGAAATTGAACTGTTTCAGGTTAAGCACTTAGATGTTGGATCACATCTTATACATACTACTTAAATCTTATTAGCACAGCAAAGCTTCACTCAGAAAGTGGTACTATTTTCTTTTTTCAGCAATTTCAGGTCATAGCCTGAAACAAAACAAGAAGTTTCTTTTAAAGAGTCTTTTCAGTTCTTGCCTAACAGGAACAGCAAAATATATTTTAAAGATGTAGAAGAAAAAATAGCAAGTCCATGGGATTGCAAGCAACTGCAAGAAGGAAAAACACCCCACTTTCTCTTGGAAATTCATATGCTATACTACAACATTATTGGAGGGGACAAGGATCTTGAGGAAAATCACAGTAGAACAAACCCATATTGAAGGAGAAAGATTCATTTTTCAAGAATAAGAAAAAGCCACAACAGAAGTGAGGACGTAATTAGTATTCATATTGTAAAAGCAAACAAAACCATTTCTGCTAATGGCTTCAGGCATCCCCTGTGGGCTGAATGCCCAAAAGAGTAAGATTTCTACCCATTTCTAACTCAGGAGTAGCAGGAGAGAACAGTACTGTTCAGGGTAGATAGGAAATAAGATGAGCAAAATATTAACATTTAAAGAAAACAAAAACCACAGGAGACTACTGATGGTCTCTTTAGCCTACCGAGTATTTTAATGGAGAGGTTTACATACTCTGAATGAATCACTGTTATTTATTGCCTCAGAGCATGATAGCATGATATGATAGGGAAGGGCTGAAGACTTACTATTTCCATCCTAGCATATCTCTTCCTTAACAGCTGTAAAAATTAATACACACCGAATCTTGGCGTTAAAGACTCCTCAGCAAGCTGGAGCATCCAGAATTAGGAAAGAAAAATATCGTGTGCATTTAAAGGTGAAGAATAGTCCATTCATGCCACTTATAAATGTAAATGTCAATGTCAAAAAAGTCAATGACAGTTGCTTGTAAAGAATCAGCTTTTCTTAAGAGCTCATTCTTTCATCAGCACCACAATGCATTAGCCAGACAACATTAATCTAGCCATTACTTATGAAAATCTATTTGCACTAAGGCATAGAGGGGGAATGGTTGAATAAGAGAGTGATTTTTTTGTTTAGTCACCCTCTTTTTGACCCCAATGGCACCTCCATTTCCTACAAAAGACTTATTACATATGCTAGTACTATATGTTTGCACATAAAACTTATTTTGCTCTTTGAGTGCAAGTATTTTGAAGGTTCCTTTTCCTAAACTGCAGACATATTGTTGCTATAGACAGCACAAGACCCATTCTTTTTAGAAGGGTAAGGAGTCCATTTTCTCCAAAAGTGAAGAGCGGTGTGAGCTGGTGTTGCAAGCCCCACCAATACCCTTGGGCAATGTGTTTACCAGTAGCTCTGGCTTTAGCATCCTAGTCCTCTTACTGCTTCCACAGCCACCCACAGGAAATTTTGCCTAGGCTTGGTGGTACAGGCAGAGCAGCACTGCATGACCCCACTGGGGTTTGCACCTGCGAGATATCAAGGAAGGTTTGTGGAACCAGAACTGGAGGTTGTGGGAGGAGGAATAGGCGGCCTTGCTAAGAGTGCTGCAGGTGTTTGGAGCAGGGCCACCCTTGGTATTACCCCCAGTCAGCACGGGGTGATGCAAGCCCCCAGTGTGAGTATTGGCAGGACAGTCCAGCGCAGACTCTTCCCCCAGGGCAGTTCCTTGGGATGCTCTCAACTCAGCAGTACCCATAAATGCACCCTTGAGGAGCACAGTTCATTACATAGAGCAGAGCACCAAGATAATGCTTGTCCCTTTAAATATTTTGATTGCCTATAGCTGCACAGTTAAGATATCAGTCGAGTACACTTTAATTAGCCCAGAGGAAATCACAGTAGGGATGAAATGAGTTGGGCTGTTATTCTTCTGTTTTTACTAACAGCAAATAAAAGCATGTAATTAGCTTTTAAGGCATTTTCAGGATCTTAAGGTTATCATAACTGTAAACAATAGTATATTTATCTAATCCGAGAGTGGCACTTGAAGTATATTTTAGTTCTAAATACGAAACATTAAAAAACCTGTAGACCAATTGTAATTTTAAGAATTGTGTTTGGGTTGAAACTGCTGCTAAGCTGCACGAGGAGTTTTAAAGGAGGTTTTCAAGCAAGAAGTGCATTATTTCCTGATGTGGTTTAACAATGTCAAAATATATCTTTAACATAAAATAAAAATATTTTGGTTTGATTTATTCAAATTCATGTATATTAAAATATTGGTTTGAATAATATATCAGTATGTAGAATATTACATAATTCATAAACTGTGAAGACTAAGATTTATCAAAATAATACTCAAAATAAATTTTTTATCACTTCAAAATTATACAATTTTGGTATAACTGAAATAAAATAATTTACTGAATTAATTTTTTTGACAATTTTTCCCCATCATGTTTTTCTATGCAAGTTTCCAAGCAAGTTATTCCACTCTGCTCTTGCCATCTGCATTTCAGATGAAGCCTTCCAGCTTGGTTTTCCTTTCAGCAATACTCATGTAACTCCATTGAACAATTCCTGACTTACATCAGCATGGTCAGAAGAAGAATTGGATTAAATGTACTTTGCTGAAATGTCATATACTAGCTGTAATAGCTTCCTCTTACAACCCCTTATCTGAAAGGAAAAATCCCAAAGATGTCATCTTCAGAAGACTCTTGTGGGCAGATTTGAAATCAAGAATTGGGGAAGTGGTTCAAAATGGGAATTAAAGAAAGAAAGTGAACAGCTATAGGAAACCACTGTAAATTGGCTTTTTCAAAAAATATTATGAGATATTTGTTCCATCATCATCTCATCACCAACTGACCAGCCAAGCCAGATGCACTGGAGAAAGGTGCATCTTTGGGAGGACTAAATAAATCTTCACAAGAAAGCTGGTTTGCTATTTTCTAGAGAAAGCATGGTGCAAATTAAGTCTCTGAAGGAAAACTATCACCAACAGGTTCCTTAAAAAGGAATATTGTTCCTTTAAAGGAAAAACCCTCAGCACTTAAAGTATCCATATTACAAACCTAATGGGATATGGAGAATGAAGTGCTGGTCTCCCGCTGGGTTCGCTATTGGTCTTTGTCTTTGCATTTCATCTAAATCCTGTGCTGAATTACACCCGATGCCAGCCTTCTGTCTGGGGCACAGCAGGAACCAGCACCTGTACCTACTGACACCTTTGCTTTTGAAAGACACCAAATTTTTATTAAAGTCTCACTATTAATCATCTGCCTTAAAATGAAAGATATCCAAAGCCAATTCCCTCCTTGATAAAAGTTTATATATAAGCTATTACCAACCACCTTTCAGGACTTGTATTAGGAGTCACTTTCCTGCCTGCATAGGGATACCCAGACATAGAAGTTTCACATCTCACCTCAGCCAGAAAATTCCTTTTCATTTATTCATGTATTTTGCAAGGTAGATGGACAGAATTAACCGAGACAAATGCATTCACCATCAATACTACACATACCAGCCCAGGGGCAATTGAGTTAGTGATCATTCCTGATCTGAGGGATTAATGCTGAGTACTCTGGACAGGAATATTGCAATTCATATACAGTACACATCCAGTTTGTAAGCATCAGCATTATACACATTATTCTTTGTTAGTGACAGCGATTTTTAATGTTTTCACCCCACAGAACCAACACACCCATGGCTGAATGAAGTGTTCTTCCTTATTTTGCTGATTGTAGGTGAAAAAAAAATCTTAATATAGTTTCAGTTACCCAAGATTTTTAGGTGTTGAATTCCTACTGAGGCACCACTGAAACTGGTGGGAGTTAGAGATCTAAAAATGGCTTTGGGGATCTAGGATCATTACAGCAGCCTAGCCAAAAATCCACGGGTGAAGAAAGAATTACCCACACTCCAATCTGTACTGTAGAATTCCCCCAGCATGAATGACTCTGGTCACCAGAAGGATGTGGAAGGATTTAACCAACAGGGGAAACAAATGCTTCAAGAACTAAAAGCTGACTTTGCATACCAAAAGCATGACAAGACATCTGCCTCTGGTGGGACATGTGGGGTGGCCATTGGTGTGAAACCCTACAAAGCCTCCCCTCCCCAGACAGGTTTCCCCCTGCTGCCAACGCATCGCTCCAGCAAAAGCCCCTTCCCTTCTTATATGTCACCAGCAGCAACTCGTACACACTTAACATCAAATTCTGGACAGAATAACCTAATGAACTCTTCCACATATCACGCTGACCTTTTCTAAATAAATGCAGTAAAGGCTTTATTATTTTTTCCCCTTCAGATGAAAAATACTTATTTGTCTTGCAGTAATTCCATGATAGATGACAGCAGAAAAACTCACAAGACTGACCTATCTGTGATCATTTTCTTGCAAAACATCACTAAATTCCTGTCCCATCAGCATATATTGATAACACCATGGCTGATAACATCTGCAACCCTGGAGAACATATGCTGCTGTACAGCCCTGATACTGCACTCATAAATTTCCTTTCTTTGCTATGTAAAAAGCTGCAAATATGAAGCTCTATTTTTTGGGTTAGTGGAAAAAGAAGGGAGAGAACAGAGTACCGCTGTTATCCAAAATCATGAATGCTCCTCTGAGCTTCTGAAAACTCTCCCCCCCCTCCAGAGAGGGTGAGATAAAGGCATCAGCGCTGAAGGGTATTTCCGACTTCAGCAGCTGAGAGGCCAAGTGCTACACAAAGCCAAATTATAGATGCTAGCCCCGGTGAGCTTCTGCGTAAGGCAAGGATATTGTACAATGCAAACCGATACCAGTAGGGAACCTATAGGGTTTGATTTTATCCCCGATGCAGCTTTCCAATGAAACGTTCTGGTTTGTGGCATTTGCTTGACACACCTGGCCGCAGCAGATGCGGGCAAAAAGCTAAATGGACATCAAATATCAATCTCTCGTTGCCAGCAAGGCTTTGCCAGCCTGAACGTCTATTTTAAGTCAGAATAATGAGAACATTTAGCCCTTTTAAGTTCTGGTTTTACTTCAGCTAAAGCAACTACACATCAACTTAATGTCTTTCTTTATTCAGTGACACAGAGGTCACTGCTGTGAGATTTATTTGATTTCACAGTTCGGCTAATTAATTTGCTCATTCCGAACATACACCATCAGCATTGCTTTTGGAATAGTACTAGCAAAGCAACAGATTAATTTACATGGTACAGTGCATCTGGAATAATTATTACCCCACAGAATTGTTATTGCTCAAAGTCTGAGGGGAGAGGGAAGTTTCCTACTGTGATAAAAGGGCTCTGTTGTGGTTTTATCAGCTGAAAACAACTACACGGACTAAATTACAAGAGAAGCTTCTTGCAAGTGGTAAGCAGCACATATTCCAAGAGTCCATAAAGCTGTTACAATACCAAATTGTTTCTCTGATTTCATTCTTATCAAATTATACCAACAGGCTAAAAATTCTCAAACCACTCCCATTCCTCTAGCAATGTCAACAGCCACTTCACCAATCAACACCAATTAATACAGCAGTGTCTTTTTTCCTGCTGAAGAGTGTTGCTGACCCCCTGGTTTGGAAAACAAGCCTTTTCATAAAAACATGCTTGAAAACTGGTGGGAGCACAGGTACAGAAAGCAGAAGATTTTAGGGAGACAGTAAAGTGTGATTTAAAGCATCTTGCATTCAGATAGCCAAATAGTTTGAGTTCTGGACAACTGATTGACCAAGAAGGGAAGAGTTGGGTTTTCTGGGGTTTGGGGTTTTTTTGCCATTGAGGTCTGATCTAAATCCTCTGATGCCAGTTCTCAGGTCTTTGATTTGCTGGGAGCCCTTTGCTTTGACTGGCTTATTAGTTCTTTTCACTACACTGAGTGAAGCAATCATTCTTGACTTCTCTTTGGACATCTAATTCCCACACACCTTCCCTGTTTCTGTAACTTGCTGCTTGTTTAGTGAAAAATCCAAAAGACCAGGTGGATCACAAGGAGTATTTCTTTTCCAGTATCCCTGGAAATTTAGACTCTGTTGTATTGCAGTGATATTAGCTGTGGGTGTTTACTCTTCCTACCAGCTGAGAACAACTGGTGGGATTTTAAAGCTAAAGGTCAGAAGAGCATACCACTTATTCAGCAACCTTTTCAGTATTACAGTAGTGATATCTATAGTACACATAGGAGCTGGGCAAAGCAAAGTCCAGAGCCTGTGGAGGTAGATCCCAAGGGAGAAAAGTTTACAAGTGGGAGACCAGGTGTTAGGCAGGAAGAAACACAAGAAAAAAAGTGAGCAAGTTTTAAAAGTCTCTGGAGTCCCCTGATGAAGATGCGAGCAGTTGACAAGTGAGATGAAGTAAAAGGCAAGAAGTCAATGATTATGCTTTCCTAATTAGCCTTGGGAAGAATTTGAATAGCTGTCATCTAGTCAAGTGAGCTAAGAACAGGTTAAGACCATTAAGTTTTAACAGGTAATTGGCAGCCCAGATAGCATGTAATTTGCAACCAATTTGAAACTCCTCAGATTAGCACAATGCTCCACACTACTTCTGATTTCCCTGGGCAACACAGTCAACATCCTATTGACCCAAGCATACCCTATATTTACCCCTTCATCCCAGTCCTAGCTTCACAGAAGCAACAGTAAGTATATTTAGAGTAGAAAATACCAAGTTGATGGACACTTCCAGTCCTGCAGGCCTGTAAATGCAGGCCATTTGCTAGAAGTAGCATTTCAAGTGTAAGATGTTCAAACTACAAACAATAGGGGAGGGATTTGTGATGGTCTTACACAAAAGGCTCCTTTTAATGTGCTATGGGAGCCCACAATTGCTCCATCTCACAGAAGGGACATGTCCTGGGCTGTGGAAACCTGCAGCAAGTAAGGAGCAACCAGCCAAGCATTTCCCTGTCAATGCTTCTTATCTGCAAGGATGCAAATAACAGTATTGGATGGCTTTTAGGGATTACAGTGAGTATTGATGTTTTCCTGC
This sequence comes from Gorsachius goisagi, assembly GCA_018403395.1. NCBI lineage: Eukaryota > Metazoa > Chordata > Aves > Pelecaniformes > Ardeidae > Gorsachius > Gorsachius goisagi. Next base: position 87,360 of record BOSO01005088.1, read on the forward strand.
AATTTCCATAACAAAAGCTGCTGCCCTGTTGGGCATAGGTAGTTCAGATAGGTGACACGGGGGACAAAAGCCGTGGATAAAACAGGCTGAGAAAGATTTCATCTCCTTCTCTTCCTCATTTTGGCAAAGTCCCTGAACAGCAGTGTAAAATGAACACCCAACTTGCTGGAAAAAGGTATATTTGCTATCAGGCTCTTTATTAAATACATTGACCTTCTATTAGTAGCTGTAGAAACAGTCATTTCCTAATCTTTGGAATTTATGCCTCCTGTAGCTCAGGCTTGAGGAAGAGGTTATTTGCAAGTGTAATTTGTCCTGTTTTGACCCGATTCTTAGGGTCAAAAATAACACTATGCATTTGCTGCAGAGGATTCCAAGCTCCAATTTACTATGGCAATTTAAGGCTGCCACAGGGAAATCAACCAATCACTGCACATTATAAAAAACACAGTGTTGCCCACATTTAAAATAAACTGGTCAATTGAATTGAAATGTTTAAAAATTAAGAATACGGAAATTTATTAAGCCTACTTAGATGTCATAATGTTGTCTGCATATAATGCAGACCCTACAAGAAGAAAAAAAGAAAAAGCACTTATTCTTCATGAAATATGTACTGATTCTTTCAATCAAGTCTCCTCTATAGATTCCAGGAATCTTGAAAGCTTAAACACAACTGGAAAAGTCTCTGTTCTTGGTTGTAAATGCACAAGAACCCACCTGATGTCAATAGCTTAAGACTGCATCCCACAGTGAAAGGTGAAATACATGGATTAATCAAAGGTTGTATCTCAGTGGGTTTGCTTTTAGAAAGAAAAAAGGAAGAAGGCAGAGCTCTCTAGTACAGCCTCTTTACTCAAGCTGTTCCATCAGGCTTTCACAACTGCAGCAGAAAATAAGCAAAACACAACATCACCTCCACTAGTCCCTCCTGCTTCCACATTATATCCAGACCTCAAGCACCTTCCTTAAGTCTTCACTCTCCAGCAAGCCTATGTCTGGCACAGACTCCATCCCCCAGACTCCAGTAATTGTGGTACATGAAAAATTCACAAAACAGTCTACCTACCATGCATTCCAAGTGCTTCCCAGGTCAGACACAGCCTGCTCCTGCTTCTTTTCCTTGGTCTACTAAGGTGAGCAAGAGAGCAAATGCACTTCCCTTAAATAGGCACCAATGATCTCAGCCCACAGGTTCAGTGAGCTCTGACAAAATTGAGAGGACTCGAAATCACCTGTGGATCTCTGGATTTCTACAGGTGAGATGAAAGTAACATGTATCATGTGGTAATCGAGAGTATAGATAACTCTAGCCAGGTGAAGGTCAATGGCAGTCTATTGCCTGAAGGACTGAAAATGTCTGAGATACCTACGCATAGATACACTGGCATCTATACACGTATATATGTATACTGTATTATAGATACATGCATGTAAGCATATATATGTAACAATTGTATGTATACCTGTTTACATAATATGATCCTTTTCCAGCAGCCTAGCTTTACGGGGGAAACCAAATGAGCACTTGCTGTTTTTCCTGATCATTTGATTAACTCATTGCTTACAAATACCTTCCATCCACTTTGCTAAGGGCCATCCATTAGGCTTAATGCTGATTCTAAGGCTTGTCGTGTTCTTCATGGTTCTTTGCTTTCAAGTAATGTGTTAACAATAGACATTTAAAATCCCTGAATGTTAGATATAAATACCATATTGTAGCTGCATGAACCTGATTGAAAATGCATTATCTGGTAATGGTACACGGAGCTTATTTCACATCTCTCACATTCTCAGTCTTTCATTCGAGACCAGATCAGACCAAAAGCTGTGACCATTGAAATGTAGAACTAATAAACTGTGTGGAATGAGCTGTGATATTGATCCACTGCCTAGAGATCCGCTACCACAAATGGCATATATAGCACTGTTGCTTACAGTACATTGAGAATATAAGCTAAAACCCAGGCTGTGATTACAGTTGGGTTGAATTACTGGGGCAGAATTGCTTAAAGCATGATACGCTGTTTTGCAAAAGCAGGTTTTGTACTCAATGCTGTTGCTTCTGTTTACCCCCTATGTAATTGCCTCCAAGAATTTTTCTTTTGGCCCCAAACCCGGCTGTCTTTGGCTGCAGGTGAGGCAATGAAGATTATAATGCCATCACCTAAGCACCTCCATGGTTGTGAGATACGGTGTTGGTGCCGCGGAAGCACTGGTCAGTTCGAAGTAGCAAGCATCTGGAAGAGCAGCATAAATTCACTTTTAAAAAGAGTCTGCACATGGTACTGACCTTTGAACTATGAAGGAGTGGAAAGGCTGCCCGTGTTAATTTGGCACTTAGCGTCATGGTCTGCAGATTGTGACAATATCCAACAAAACTCTAATTCTTGGTATGGGGAGCGTACATGATGTTATGGAAGATCTATTTCTTACTCTCTCTTGTACAAGTTCCTTAGTTTAGTGACCTACTCCATTCCGAGAGCTATTTCCATTGAGCAGCAAAATTTAAATTTTCTCTTCCAAGTGACAATCATCAATATAAATATACTACGGTTATCAGACTGCTTATATACTTATCACCAAAATACACGGGAACAGAACTGTATACAGAGCACTACATGATATGTATACAGAGCACTACGCCATGTGTTTATTTGTTTGGTCTATTCAAAGTGTGGAAGAATATGAACTGAGTGCCTAATTAAAATGAAGTGTAACTCATAACAGTTTATTTGCACTGCAGTGCATTTGCCATATTATTCATTACATTGCATTCAGTACCCTACCGTTTAGTTATAGTACACCAGAACTGCCACTTAGAAAGAAGTGTAACATGTTCTTTCTTTTATTTGTGTCCAGAGTCTTAACCATCTGCTTTATGGGGCATCATCAGTTTACATATCATGCTACTAAGTGCAATGAAGCTCTAATTGAACATGTGATTTAACTAATAAAAAGAATCCATGTTTTTTAGCAATGGGCAAGACTTGAATGATTTACTTCTAATAATCTTTCTGTATGTAAAATTATGCTGGGCTTACTTCTTAATAGCCTAAATGCTCACAGAAGTCAGGGAGCAAATGTGCATCGACAAAAGCAAAGTTAGCATAAAAAGTAACGTTACCCTTTCAAAAATTCACATGTAGTTATATTTATATGTGAATTACTGATTTGATGAAAATCAGTGAGCAATATGGCATGATCTAAACAGATAACATTTTGCTAGGTACATTCGTAATATCGCAGGAAGATATAAGACTGGGATAAACTTCATTTTAGGTTGTATTTCAAGGACTATGCACTTGCATAATATAAATAAGCAGTCTATTAAGCGAAATATGGGTGATGTGCTGCTGGGTAAATGAAAACTTCTACCCAGCCAAAACGACAGAACATTTTAATTGGCCGTGCAGTGTGTACCTACGCTTCATGGAGAAGGAGCAAACAGATAGAGTATGGGACAGCATATGTCTGCTGTTTACAACGCCGGCACAAGTCCAGGTTGGTCACTCTGCAGTGCAGGGGTTGACTTAGTCCACCACACTGGCACCAGCACCAACACCAATAAAGAGGCAAAGGTTTCACATTGGCTACTCCATAACCAGAGTAGACTTCTGGTTAAAGGTGACCCAATTACACGTTGCATGTGTGTGACGGGTGTCGTCTTTGTGCCCGGGACATGGAACAGCTCTTTAACGTTGCTCTGTGGTTTTAGGTGATGATTCTGCTTTCCAGTGCTGCGCAATGTGGGCAACAGATGCAAAAGGACCAGAAAGGCGAAGAGTCCCCCAGTTTGCAGGAGCATCCTGAGACCACGTATGGGGAAGGGCTGGGGAGGAGTGATAGGGCAAACACGTAGGAAAACTCTCCTGAATGGTCTTTATGCATGGGTCAAAGCAAGAATTCCCTCTTGTGATTCCTCGTCCCTTTGTATTGAGGGATCATTTGAAGTTATTCCTCTGATCTGATAGGAGAACTTCTAGAGTTTGGGTGGGAAGAAGACCTTTAAATTGATCCATAGGTTTATAAACAAAAGAATACCCTCCGCTCCAACAACTTCTCATGAAATATGGAGCTGGCTAAAATAAACTGACAACTTTCTGGACTTTAATATGCTGCTGCTGCCCCTGTGGCATATTTTAGCCACATAAGTAATACTTTATCTTTCCTCACGGAAGGAGCAGGCCACTTAGTTCTTTTAATAAAATTCTGAAATCCCTGCCACGGCAAAATATTTGGGAAATGAACAGATGTTTTGAAAGAATAAAACTGGGCGAGAACTTGAAGATGTGGTTTACTAATTACAGAAAAATACCAACTATTGTACTTTTTTGTAGATAGATTTGTGGGAGAGAAGATTTTGCACTCCGTGTTCAGTTTGTACTGAGGTCATCTCTCCGTGTGCACATGCACAACCTTTGGTCTTGGCTCACTTCTTTTAGGAATCAGCATGACATTTCAGACACACGCAGTCCCTCCCTAATTCACAAAGCCCCTTCTGCCTATCTTTTTCATGGAATTTCTAGTCATTTTTCAATTTCTAGTACAAACCAAAGGCAAATGACACCCATCCTCTGCAATCAGCTACTTAAAGCCATCATCTTCACTGCTGGATAAGCCCACAGCCAGCCTTTGTTCAGCCTGAAGGATTTATTTTGCTTCTAATTACACCTGGTTATGACAAACTACTGAATCCAACATTTAAACCAGAAACCAGCCCACTCCTAAACTAATGTGAAAAGACAGCAAATCTGCATAGTCTTTGAAGAAGAACTGTCTCGGAGAGAAAAAAAGGAACAAGTGCACGTGCAGAGCGTGTGCAGTGCCCGTACTGGCACGGTGAAGGTGTTCTAGCAAGGCTGGGGTTTATAGTGACTGTAACCAGACGTTAATTTTTAAAAATACATTGATTACTAATGTAGATACAAGGTGGTACCCAGAATGTCTCTGGCAAGCAATTATATATTGAATTTTTACAGCAGCATAGAAAAGAAGAGAATTTTCCTCAAGTTAAGTACATCTTGTAAAGGAAATGATGTACTACCTCATTCACTAAACATCAAACACAAGTATTTTAGTTCAACACCAGAGGTTGCATAAGCAGTATGCAAAAACTGGGTCAAAATATTTGCTTAAAAATGCTGCATATCTAAATAGGAAGGGGAATCGTTAATCCACGAACAGGGTAAATCACTCTGTTGCAGCTGATTACTTTTTCCTAATTGTTTTCTAATTGTTTCTGTTGGTACTAAACATAAACTTCGGACTTAAATAATTCTACTTCAACAGATCGTGTTGGTAAGTTTAGGATATCTACTTATTTTTTGAAAAGCTTTTTCAAAACATTTGAAAATTAGAATATTCAGAGAAGTGAAGTGCCATCAAATTTGGGATATATGTGTTTGGGCACACATGCTTCTCTATTTCTTTAACCAAGCCCAGCCCATGCACTTTGCACCTACTAGGGAAACCTGCTAGGGAAGTCCATTGGGGTTTTGTATCCCTATCCAGTTTTTCACCAAAAAAAAAAAAAAAAATTCCTAAAACTCTCAAGTCTACAGAGAGAAAATGTTGTTGTAAACATGACCCAGATATCCACTTCAAGTCTGGTAGTGATCAAAATTATCATACAGTTTTTGCAATCTGGTTTCCAAGTTCTGCTTGTAATAGCTTCCTTTGTATTTGTTGCCTTTAAATATATCTTTTTAGAATATTTATGGATACTGTTCTCCTTCTGCAGAGTCCTTGCCCTTGTAAAGTAAGCAGCCAGTGTAGCTTAGGATATACCTCGGTATAAATTATTTATTGAAAGCATAAAGTATTGAAGAATATTGTCTTAAACTTTATTCTCTGACAATATAAAAAGAAAACATCATCTAATTAAAATGTAGGCTTTATATGAAATGGAAAGAATTTGGTTTCTCTCACTTATGGTATTGCAACCTTTGACAGGATTTTTTTTTTTTAATAAGAGAGAAGTAGTATGTTTCTAGAAAAAATAACCAACAAAGATGACTTATCCCTGAAGTACATATTTAGCCTGTGAAACATAAATAACAAGAGCAATGGAAGAGGAATATAGATAAACCAGATTAACAGAAAAGATGAAAGCATAGAAAGCATGAGTGTGCTGTGAAAACTCTCCTGGGCTAACTAGAAAAACTTGTCAGAGTGCGCACAGGGGGAAAAGAAATAAAACATTAAAGATCAAACAAAAAGATTCTGAAAATTGGGTAATAATTTCAGGTATTTATGTGTACTAACTAGGTAGCTACATATGTAAGAAGGACTAGCAGTAAAGGAAAATGCTAACGATGAGCAAGGCAGAATGATCAAAACCTTGAAATAATACAGTGTTTTGCATGAAGATTTTGGTACCAGGTGCTCCTACAACATTCAAATACCCTTATTTAAGTTTTATGTCATGTCTTGCTCCACTAATATTTCTATAACCTTGGGCATTGGTTGGGTTTGTTGGGTGCCAGCACAGGAACCCTCCGTGTAACTGGGACAGGACCACGGGGTGGTGCGTACTGGTGGGGATGGCCCACGTGCTTCAGTGGAGATGCATTACAGAGAAAGACCATTTCAGTTCTCACTTCTGTGGCCAGAGGGATCTTTGTGTTTGTTTAAAGGGCAATATTACAGCAGCAGCCTCTCAGTGTTTAAAGGTGCTGGGTAGAGCACCTATATTCTTTCCCCAGTTGGCTGCAAATCCAGTGCATGAACACCTGGATTTGCTCTGGACCAGTTTGTGGCAGGAGATGTGCAGGGTGAATGCTGCAGACATGTGGACCTGATGGCCACTGTCTGGTAGTTTTTCTCGACACGGAGGAAGAGGACTAGGAGGGATGCCAACAACTCATCCAAAATAGTTAATTTTGGAAAGCCAAAATGGAGGGAAAAAACCCTGAATTGTGAATTTTTTAGGTCTTAAAAATCCTCTAAAGCTGTGGCACCAGGGTCATTCCCTGCAGAGGAGGACATGTTGTATGTACCTATATGGGAAAAACTAACTTTTCTCTTTCTGGTTTCAAACTAATCCAGTATTCAACGAATAAGTACAAAAACTCAACAAAGGTTTCTCTTAGCCTGGTCACAGACCAAAGCACCCTCTCCTATCAGCAGAGAGCTGAATCAATACCAAAGGACACCTTCCCAGGGCTCTTTGGCAGCACAACCTGAATCCCTGAAGCCTCTGCAGAGCCACCACGCTGCAACCCCGGCTGCCCCGACTGGCGACGGAGGGAAGCTTCACCCATTGCTCAAGCCAGGGAGGTCTCAGCCCCTTGCTGTGGCCCTTCAGGGATGGTGGTGCCTTCCTCACAGCAAGCTGAGATCCTTCTCAGCAGCTCTCCGGGCTTGACTTTTAAGTTAATTTGATTATAGAATATTTAATGATAGTGTATGTTAATAATATTGATTTCCTTAGACAAAATATACCCACTAGGGCACTTGGCAGCACTGGTGGCACCACCTGCCTCCCACATCTCGCAAAGGCCTCTTGATCTTCCAGCCCGGCTCCCACGAGGTCACATCAGATGGAGGAAGGAAAACTTCTGCATCTACAACTCCATCCACCCCTGTGGTAAAAGTAAATGAAAGGCAGAGGTAAGTGGGCAGATAAGTAACGGCTAATTTCTCATATCAAATACCACCTGGATGCAATTGTAAACCTTCTCAATTTTTGCTAGAACAAAACAAAGCAGAACCACTTCGTATGCAAATGTATTTGAAATTATCTCCATTCACGATTTCTCAGTTTCTGTGCCCGGGACGTGGCTGTGCTTTTGGTGCTGGGCTCTGAAGATAGGACTTGAACTCAGGTGGACTCCGGACTCACAGAAGCACATTCCTATTTTTCTGATAAAAAAACCCCCACCTTAGTAAATGTCAATTCAGAATTAAACTGCACTCCAAATCTTTTGTAAAGCTACATTTAAAATGACTTTATTGTAAGATTAATATCTCAGATACACCAGACGTTTCTTCAGTTATTGGAGTTCAGTAAGTCTGAAAACCTCAGGATGAGCTATTTCTGCCTTCTTGGCCAGGTGGCTGAGATCCTTCGATTCCATTATATTTTGACTTTTTTTGTGTAGTTATGTTTTACTTTCTGTAAAACACTTTTTATTATAGCCCCAGTCATCCTTCTACACACAACAGAGCTTAAGTGCCTGATCCTCTTAAATAAATGAAAGTATATCCACTGTGTTTTGATCCAGCCCTTAAAAGAAAAATAGCAAAGGATGACTGGGTCATATTGATTTTGTTTCAGCCTCACCTAGCAAGTCCAAACTCATTAGAACAACTCAAACTGCAAAAAGGCAAATAACTTTGGGTATGGAAATGCAAGGCCATTCGCCTGCAGCGTGACTTCCAACACCCCACGCGGCAGGGTTTCCACACGTAATGGGCAGCCTCAAAAGTGGGGCTTGAACGTGTTCGTTTTGGTAACCTTGAGACAGGTTGGATGACCCATCTTTCAAATAGGTCAGCTTTGAGAGAGCAAAAGGGCTATCGCCATCAGCATGACGAAACGTGCCGTATAGAATACGCCCAGCTTTGGCACGAGGCAGCTATTACCCATACGCAGCTTTTAAAAGCTTGCAAATCAAAGATGAGTACTTGGAATGCTCCATAGTTTTCAGACAATCAAGCGATTACGACTTGCTCTGAAGCTATTAAGAAATGCTGGGGTTTTGTTCAAGTTTCCTTTTTTGCTGTTGTTGTTTGCTTAATTAGCTCATCGGTTACTCTTGCATGTGCTGCCTATGAGGGAGTGAGGTGGGCTGTGGGCTTTTACTATTATTAATTACTTCAAGTTCTGCCGAAAAGTGTTATAAAAAAAACCCCAGCCATAAGCAATTTCAACACTTTGAAGGATGTTAGTCATGACTTACACAGATTTTCTCACGGACTGCTTCTATTGTGGTTTTTGGGTAGTACCTACAGCACCTAGCTGTAGCTGGAGAGATCTGCCTCCCATTTGCAGCTTCACCCCAACCCAGCGGGAAACCAGGAGCAGCTCCCTTCCCCACGAGGGTGGTAAAACACTGGAACAGGTTGCCCAGAGAGGTAGTGGAGGCCCCATCCCTGGAAACATTCAAGGCCAGGTTGGACGGGGCTCTGAGCAACCTGATCCAGTTAACGGTGTCCCTGCTCACTGCAGGGGGGTTGGACTAGATGACCTCTAGGGGTCCCTTCCAACCTGAAACCTTCTATGATTCTATGATTCTATGATTCTATGATTCTTCTGTGATGCCCTTTGAGATCCTCTAATGTGGATCCATTGCTAATAACAGGTATCAGCAATAATCACGTATTTGCCACACTTAACATGAACTGAGCCAAACCTGCCAGCTTACTCCTGCTGAAGATGCTTGGTTTTCAGTGGGCTGGTGACCAAGACAGGTTCTACTGAGTGTGGGTAAAGATGGGCAGAACTGCTGCTTGGCTGTTCTTCCTGCATTGTTGCTGCTTTGATGATTATATTGATATTTTTGTATAATCTCACTTGTCAAAATGATGCCCAAGCTTCTGTGCTCCACCTACGGCTGCTTTGGGACACTGCTGCTCAAACTCACACAACTGACTCTGTCAGCCTGCCCATCTGAGTAAGGTCCTTCCACAGTGACCTTTAGCAAACAGCTTTTCCACAAGAGCCATTAAGATTTATTTAAATGTCTCTGGCTTATTTTGTGGGGAAAAAAAGAAAAGAAAAGAAAATTAAAAAAATAAAAAGCCTTGACACAGTGTCGAACTTCAGATCTGGAAGCATTCCTATTGCCACGGCAATTTTAGACAGCATTTTGCTTAGCTCATGAATTTCATAGGCTAAAACACCGTTGGAAGCACCACCTCTAAATAGCAAAGCTTTCTGAGCTGGCATCTCTGCGCTGTCCGTCCTGGTTTCCAGCATGGATTTGTCATTCCCTGCTGGCACCGAGTGCTGCCTGGTGGAACGGGGTCCTTTTGTGCTGCCACCCTCCCATGAAAGGGTCCTGCTGGCAGACGTGGACCCTTTCCAAGGGGCTGCTGGCCGGCTCTGCCCACCCTCCACGCTGACCAGGAGCCAGATGGCCGTGGGGAGTGGTACCCGTGTGAATCCACGGCAGCTCTCCGCAGGGCTTGCTGCTACGCTAACCGCAGCCACACGGCTTTTGGCTGGCTCCAAGCGCCGGCACAACAGGCTTGCATCTGTCTGCAGGTGGCCACCGAGACATACCCTTGGTCTTGTGGGTCCCCTGCAGGTTAGGCAGCTGCCCCTAAAACTGGCACCGAATTCTCGTGTACTCTCCAGAGCTATGCTGCTGGAAAGGCCAGAGATAAGCCTGCATTATATATGGGGTTGGAAGTGCTCCTGCTACGGAAAGAAAAAAGGTAACATCCAGCAAGTACTAATGCAGACCCTGTGGTTAAAGAAAGTATTTTGGCATTTAATAGTTACGGTAAAATGTTATCACAATAATCATAATAAATAAAACAGTAAGTAATGTACTGAATAGTTTTTACTTTTTAATTATCCATCTGTATACTTATAAATACATAAAGTGGCAGATGATCATATCCTCTTCTCTTGCGAGTGAGAAACATGCAAAAACGGTAAATGAATGAATATGAACAGCCAAGCCTGGCTGCAGGAACGAAAAGAAATCCAGGTTTTATGCATTGGGATATTCAACAGAGTTAATTTTAAATTCGTGCCTAGTTAATAATAAATACATTTCACAATTAATATTGGAGGCCGGTTGAAAAACTGAATATGAGGACAAAATCGTACTGTGTGAACTCCAATCATCACCAAGATGTGTATCAGATGGTGAAGGGAGAACCTGGCGGAAGGCAGAGCCATTGAGTTGCCATGTGATGCTTTGGGCAAAGGAGTAGTAAATGAGACACAGCGAGAGATACCTTTCCCTTAAACCCTGCTAAAATCCTGACTGTCCTTGAAGCCAATGGAAAAACAATATGCCCCTGGTTTGCTCAGGTTTCATCAGGGGAGAATAAAAAGGATCTCATTCTGCTCTCCCTTTGGTCTGCTGTGGGTTTTTTTTTGGTGACATCAGGAGGGCTTTCTCAGATGTATATCAATATGAAATCAAACTCCATCCTGGTCTAATTAGTGTACCCAGTTAGACATTTCAATATCTTGCCTTTTAAATTGTTCAGATGGAAGTGGTGTAAAAATATCCTCCACAATCTAAGAGCACTACAAATCTCTTCAGTGTCCATAACCCCCACACCACAGTGTACCACTACTGCATGAAAATGTCAGCATAAATTATAAAACACGTTAATATTACCCAATTATATCAGACAACCCTTTTTCTAATATCCAATATTTAACAAAATACCACTATTATTTTCTCAACACCTTGAAAGATCTGGGTATTAACAGGAGAATATAATCATTAAAACAGCTTGTCCAAAACTTAAAATAGATCTTTGGTTATAATTATTGCCTCTATTGACCCTAACTGAGAAAGGGGATTTAAACATACTGTAAAATACAATCCTTTCTTTTAGAAGGATCTCAGAAAAACAGGAAAAAAGAAAACCAAAAAAAAAAAAAAGAAAAGAAGGGAAGAAAGTGAATATTCCCTACAACTTTTACCTTGGAATCAAATCACAGAGCTTAAGGCCTGGTTCACAAGTTACTCATATGTACGTGTGGAGTAATCCCATGTCGTTTATTTAACCAGGTTTAGTCATTCACCAAACCACAGCCAGCCAGAGCTGGAGCTGCCTCCAGGTGTGCTGGTCTCCACTTCGTGATCCGGGACAACCAATTCTCCCAGCAGCATTTTGGAGCATCTCCAGGCTTGGTCCACATCAGGACCTCCTGTGTATTGCAATCATCATCGGTACAGCAATACACAATACGTATGAAGCCTAAAGAAATGCAGTTTCTCCTCAGATACCCCACCTTTGTCCTTTCTCTCTGAGATTATGTGGAAAAAGTCTTTATGGCTTTGATAATGCTACTATTGCCTTGGTAATTGGAAACCAAGACCATCGGGAAATGATACAGCTAATATAGAATAGGGTTAATGAACCAATCTGTCCTCTGTACTGGGTTTTTGGTTCACAGAGCAGGAGGACTATGAATGTTTATAGTGCATTACTCTCATCTGGTTATCGGTGACAGGTACCAGCCATTGCTATCTACTGGCCTTCCTTTCCCTCTATAGGAGAAAATTCCCCTCGCTCCAGTATTCAAGGGAGGACACTGCAGTGCCATGTAAACTGCAATGTATGTTTTTATTCCTTTTCAGCTTGGCCTCCCAAGAGTAGTAAGATAAAAATGAGTCGTGCAAGGGTCAAATATATATGTCTGAATGCAATTCACCTGATTTCCCGCGTTGGCTGCGTTGAGTTTGGAAGCCTAATGCTTTTTATTGTGTGACCTTTGGTACTGGCATATACAGGGAAAGGAGCTGAGAGTGCTTGTGTATGCTCTAGGTTGTGCTGGCAAAGAAGCTGGCTTTTTGCTGTGTGATTGAAAAATACCCAGTTACGTCTCAGACTGAAATGTTTTTCTATTGCCACAACTGCCCAGACTCTTTATTGGAAATTATGTATGGCTCTTTGTATGGAGGGCAGGGAGAGGAAAACTTCACGATGCCAGTGATGGCAAGTCCCTGCTACCACCCCTTCCTTCCTGCCCTTTGGGCACCCGCGGCATCAGCTTCAGGTCTCTGGGGTTGGCTGCACAGTGGTGGGAAAGGACCATGCACATCTCAAAGCTTTTCAGGGGTGACTGAATTATTTTTTCCCTGTTTGGCTCTGCTGCGTGAAAGTAGCCATTATTTTCACTTAGGTAAAGCAGGGTGCAACAGCCCTTACCAACACACTGTGTAGCTGGCTGGGTCCCTCCTCTTCATTCCTTGGCTTGCCGTCACCAGTGTTTACACAGGGATGTACATCCATGGCCTTTCCTGATAACGTTGCATATATATTCATGTGTTACTCCTGACTACATAACACAGCCTATTTCGATAGGCAATTGCTTTGTCTTCAATGAGCGTGTAGGGAGGTGTATCGCAAACCGTTCTTGCAAAAAAAAAGGAAAGGAAAAGGCACCTTGAAATGTTGTGAAACGAGATGATTTAAGAACCTGAAATTGTGCGAAGTGAGTTAGTAAGAGCCTGGGTGAGAAAGCTCCTGACAAACTGTTCCCCCAGTTTCAGCTGTACTTCCCCACCGGGCAGTGTGAACCTAGGCAGGAGTGCCAGCAATTAGAGCTCGCCCCCCTTTTACCTGCTGAAAATCACTGCACCTAGCAATCAATTTCTGTGCCAAACTGCCTTGGAAAAAAAATTATCTCAAATACAAAACCACCACAAGGAAATGCTTTTATGTTCCATATTTCTGCAATTCTTTTTAATCTTCCTTGATCTGCTCCTGGGTAGAGAGGAGCCGTGGATTTCTCCCCTGTTGTTTAGATGCAGAGGAGAAGCTTTCCGAAGTGAATCACCCACTTTAACTTTCTATTCTTTAGAGGAAAATCATCCGTGGGTTAGAGACACAAGAAGTGGACGTGATGCCAGCAGCCCCAGCGAGGTCGGTCCCATCCTGTCCCCCAGCAAGCTTGCGCAGCAGGAAGGAGAGGTCGCTGCTCCTCAGAGGTCCCCAGCAGCACCAGCTGAGAGTTTCTCATCAAGTATTTTCTTTACTGAAATAACCTACAGATATCTATTTTTTCTTTCGTTTCACAGATCTCAAGGGTGAGCGAGCAGAGAAGCTGCTGGTAGAGGTGAAGGAGCAGAGGAGGTTTTGGAGTGATGCTCCCCCTGAGCCCCACGGACCACCCAGAGCACCCTACCTGCCCACCGTGTCCCCCCTGCCTCGGGGGAGATTAGTCCTAGCAGCACCGATTGCTTTCAGCCAATTAGAGCTAAGATGACCCGCTCAACTTTTTGAATTTTTAGGCATAAATAGATGAGCTAGATTCTACTCCAAGAAATCCCATTTACGATTCTGTACTTTTTAATCTTAACCAGTGTAGCAACCGTACTGTTGTCCAGACATGAGGTAAATTTTAATGCCAGAATTAACACCAAATCACTCAATACATCTTTAAAATGAACTCATTACCATAACACTGGAAAATAGAACATTGATCCACTCACACAGCAATCCAAAGGGTCCAATTTTATGGTCTTCTTCAGACAACTTACTGAAGGTTGTCACGATAAATTTATAAAACAAGCACCCCAGAATGATTGAATGCTCAAAACAGAGGGGATAAAATGAATTAAAATAAAAATACATGCGCTTTAGGCATGCAAAATATGATGAAAGACTTCTTTTCTCAAATATAGAGTTCTACATCTTCCTTCATATTGCATTTGTACATTTATGCATTCTATAGAGAGAAATGGTTTTGACTGTTAATATGCGCCCATTAAAAATCCATATTTGATCTTCCCCCTGGTTTTTGTGGACGCAGGTTGTGCATCGTAATGCACATACGCACAGTGCAGATCGTGAAGCGAGTATTATTTTCTCCACCTTTTTGATCATCTTGAAGTGAGTATTATTTTCTCCACCTATTTCATCTCAAGGAGGCTGCACTATTTACACTTTCAGTTTGCTAAAAATATCCATCCAGCAACAGAATATCAGGTATTCATAAATCATCATATTTCAGATAACTAATTGACAGAAATCAGCCCCCAGAGAAGTCTTCTTGTAGATTCAACAGCTCTTTACAATGAAGGACTCTCTAACTCGAAGCTAAAATCCCCTTGAGCTTTGAACCAAGACCTGAAGGTCAACAAATGTAAGCTTAATCAACCAACATGGAAACATATTCCATCGTAAAAGCTTCTTTATTGAATAACATGCTTCTTGGTTCTGCTTGGTGGGGAAGGCATTACACACGATGAACGAGGGACCGAAATTACCCAAACCCAAGCAAGATCTACCGCATCATTCAAACGCAGCCAAACTCAGGAAGGAGAGGAGGGTTTGTGTGGTTCAAAGGAGAGCCATGAATCAATGAGGGCTGAAAGGTGCTCCCTCCACTATCGATGGCTGTGCTGGCCACTGCTCCCCGTGCTCTCAGCAGAGGTAAAGCCCTGGAGAAGCCCTGGAGAACACTCCACTGGAAGTTCCAGAGACAGCTGTTTGAGCTGGATGTTTGCTGGAAGAGCCACCCGTAATGCAGATGGTAGATAAACTGTAAAATATGTTCACGTCTATATTAATTGTTTTGTGCATCCTGAGGTGGGGGTAAAAAATATTACATTGTTCTGTAATGACATCAAAGACATTCCAATGCACTAATTTGCATTGATAATTTTGACACACCAAATCTTTACATTTATTTTCTTTGTTTCCTTCTATATGCAACACATTTCAAAATAAAGCAAGACTTCTAGAATGAAAAAGTATTTGTTTATCAAAGGTATTATTGAGATCTGAAACGTCGAAATTTCTAGGGGTGGAGAACCTACCACAGTCCCTTGAAATCTGTCATAAAGATTAATTGTAAATCTTAAAATGTTTAGCTTGAACTTCCAGCTATTTTACCTAGTTACACATTGGCTAGACTGACAGTCTGTTATTTAGAAATTCCCTTCTCCAGACAGATGCTCACAGACTCTAAGTTTAGCCCTTGATCTTTGCTTTACTAAGGAAAAAACAACAGCTCAATTAGCTCTGTCTCTGCACTTGAGGGCATGCTTCCAATCCTTTCATCGTTCAGTGGTACATATCTGATCCCATTCCAATTTATCAGCATCCTTCTTGGGCAGTAGCCAAGAGAAAGGGACATAGCACTGAAATAGTAGAATAATCTGCTAGTAATTAAAATGCCCCTTTTTGCTTTATCTGAAGAACCCAGTATCTGTTTTGGCTGTAGTATCTTCAGGAGACCATGTGTTCAGCTGTTATCTCTTGTGGTCGCAACATATTTTTTGGTGACTGCTCCCAAGACAGACTCTCCAGGTGACTTATACTGAAGTTAAGTAAGCTCTGGCATTCATTTATGAGTTAATGAGTTAATGTTAACTGGAAGGAGAGGGAGGATGAGACGGTGAGGAAGGAGACCCCCACAGCTGTGAGGGTGCAAGCCTCAAACCTGAAAGATGTGGATTCGGCTCCCTGCTTCCCACGCATTCATTTTGTGACCTTGAACAAGTCAGATTAGCTTCTTGTTTCTTACTTCGCTACCCATGTAATGCAGATGATAATATTCCTTGTAGCACTGGGGGAGTTGGGAGGATAAATAGATTAGAAAGATGAGCCAGATCATAGCTTTATTTCCATTTACAATGTATAAATGTATATGAACACACTTTCACTCTTCTGGCCAAGCATAAAATGAAACATTTAGAAGGTAAGATCCAAAGAATTTCATTAAGAATCCATCGCAAATTGCAAATGACACCTCATGTATTGGAATGTGAATTGTGAGCTGGGTGTTGCAGAAGTGTAAAATTATTCCATAAATTATCTATGACAAAGTCAAAAAATGTATCAGTCAAAAAATGTATCAGTAAAGCCATAGTTTATTTTTAGTTCCTCAAACTGTGCACAGCAACATGTATAATATAGAAATAATTATTCCACTGCAACATGGTGAAATAAAACCAGAAAGACAACATTAAAAGTAAAAAATAATATGAATTTCATTTGTGAAATTGTGAAATTTCTGCCTGGTGACATCTTGGAAAGCATATTACTTAATCTTATATTAATCAGCCTTCTCTATCATGCAGAGAGATTATGTGATTCTATATCTCATATATTTTCACATTTTAATATTCATCTGAAGATTCCCCTCGTATTTCAAGGGATAGGATAGATGCATGTACGGTACCTCATCTATCCTTCATAAAATTTGGGACAGAGTTGACTCTGCTGAATTTTATGCTCAGCTAAAGTTGAGCTTAAGAGCCGAGGAAGTAGGTTAGAGAGAAAGGGAGATGACTGGAAAGCAGAGTTGTTCTTTCCCGTTCCTCCAGCCCTTTGCTAGCTGTAGGGCGAACCTCCTACAGGTGCCACGTGGGCTTCCAGCACTGAGTTGTTTGTTCAAAGGGTCGCTCTGCTGTGTCCATGTGCTCATCTCCTTGATGGCCAAGGTACACCACCGCTGGCAGTCAACAGGCATCTTTAGGTGTCATGATGAACCTGCCTTATACGTTGTTGGAAATGGGGCTTGCAATGAGCAAAGGCAACAGCAGAACGGGCAGGAGAAGACCCAGTCCTGAGGAGATGGTACTGGGTGCCTCTATGCCTGTAGACGCATTTCCATTGTTTTTAAATTGCCATGATCCTCTTGTTAAGTAAGTTTGAACATGAGTAAAGTACTATGCCATTATTAGACCAATGAAATGAGACAATTAATGGGTTTAAAATACTATGTAATTAAACATATTCATTAATATGGACCCATTTGCATAGAATCCCTTGGGATATGAATAAAGGGTGTGAACTTCCAAAAACTATTGTAGTTGAATGGGTCACTCTTACTTATTCAAAATAATCCAAAGCGCCATGACTTCATAGCAGATCACAACGAGTTTAATGAAATTAATACCAAGTATCACCTAAATACTTACCTACTTGGAAATCTCCACCAAGACATGGGGACATTAACTGAATTAACAGTACAAGGAATAGGCAGAAAGTCATCCTACATTTAAAACTTTGTGTTCTGCCAGTTCTGAATCACTACACTAATGTTGCTTAAAAGTATTTATGTGTTTGCAGTTATTCATCTCCAATTTTCTTCAATCCTAAGGAATAAGAGTATGACATTTTTCCACATTAAGATAAACTGAGTATCTTAGTCAAGTACTACAATTTTTGCACTTCACTGTTTATAATATTAATAGCTGTGCCTTAAGAAGTGTACTATTGAACTGTCAAGAATGATTTGTTACCAGGTGTTAGCATAATTTGCCAGCTGTCATATTTTAATCATTTTTATTTGCCTAAAATCTGACACTTAACTTTACTGGCAAATCAAGACATATAGCAGAACTTATTTTATTCTACAGTAGCTAAGGGGAAAAAAGCCTGTGCATCCTACAACCGGTATTTGTATTTTCAGATAGAGAACAGATTCTGAAGTCCACTTTCGTTCATAATTCACACTGAATTGCTACTGTTCACCACAAAAGCTTTTTCCATTTAAGTAGTTCAAGTAGTTTCCATTTAAGTAGTCAAGCAGATGTTGCAGGCTCTCATTCCACTGTATGTTTACCCATGTGAGTAGCTCCAGCAAAATTCTTCAGCTGGCTTTGGTGAGTAAAAGGCACTCATTATATGAGTAAGAGCACAGAGAAGACATGCAAACGAAGATCCCAGGCACAGCTAACATTGTTCTTAAGTGCAGTGAAATCAAGGCTACTCTATTGTTTTAAGCTCATATCTGAGGGACCAGTATGCTTAAGAGCCTGCAAGATTATAGGATGAAACTGCAAATAATTTATTAGCCATATCTGAACAATGAGAAGTAAACAAATGAGAATACAGAAGCTTGTTAGATAAGCTTGATTTTTTTTTCATTACTATTTTAGATTTACTTGCACTTCAGATAAAAGATTAGTACATGAAAGAGTGCAATGGACATATTTTGATATTAGCAAAACTCTTGGTTTTTTTTCATGAAAAATTGTATTTTGAGCACTCACTCTAGTTGTTTTGGATAGAAATATTAGCTTCAGTAGTGTGGATTAAAAGGTGATTGAATGCATGCAATGATAAAAAACTGTTTATTGAGTTGCAAACAGTCTTATGAGCTTCATCAGCAACTCATTGAATCTGATTTTATTACCTAACATTTTCAACCTAAAAACCCCATGAGTCAATAGTATGGAAATGCAGACTTGTGTTTGTAGCAAAAAAATGGTTGTAAAATTTAGGGCTGTGAATGGAAAAACACCACAAAAGTGGTAAGAAGAATTTCTCTCTGGCGTGATTTCATTTAGAATATAGTAAAGAAAAATCTAGACATTAAGATACACTGATTCATGAAAACAGGTCGAATTACATCCAGATAGAGAAAGGTAGAAAAGCATGTGGATGGCTGCAGAATAATAAACAGGAAGGAGATGTCATCATTTGAGAGTCATAAATTCAATTAAAAGGGGAAAGTTAGAAAGGCACATGATAATATGGGAAAATTTCCCCAGAGTGAGACAGCAGTTGGTAGGACCGCATCTTTTGGGACTTTTAAACCCCATCCCATCGTGTTTGGATCACGGTCTCAGTTTTTTATATTTATTTGCACAGAGGTCAACATGATGAGTGTTTGAGCATGACTGGAATCCTTGGCTGTAACTGTATTAAAGTGATACTACAACTGAAGCAATTAATGTTGATTCATCAAGATTTAGTTCAGAAGGCTTTGGCATCTCTTCTAAACATTATTCTTGCACCCAACATTTTTTTAAAATAATCCCTGTAGTTTGTATTGCTGCTCAAAGAGTAATTTCAAAATGGCATCTAAAAACACCTGCAGGTGGTGAAGAGCAATCCTCCCAGTTTGTCCCCCAAAAGAAAGAGCTGTCATTCTTGAAAATATTTGTCTTATTTCTTGTTTGAATATATCTGGCTTCAGCTTCCACTTCTTGGTTATTCTGATGTCTTTTCCACTAAGGAACTTTTCAGCATCCGGTACAGTTCTCCCTTGTGGATGAGGGCTGCTCAGGCATCATCTTTGCGAGCGGGGTTGTCCTTTGTGACAGGGAACAGGTCCTAGCAGGTTCTGCCTGAGATCCCAAAAAGGTTCTTCAACGAGATCCCCTTTTAATGGAGTGCCCTTTTGATGGGAAACAAAACAAGTCAAACCAGTCAAACCCTTGATTTCCCACGGGGAGACATCTTCCTCCCCAGGGGAATTTGTGGGGTCTTTCCAAATTCTTTGTCCCAGCACCGGTATATCTCATGGGAGCTTGGCACGAATTTACACCCTCTGCGCAGTCCTGTCTGTGTCTGTCAGGAACACGCAACCCTTTTTGCTGGTGTAACCTCTCAGAGCTGTTGTTCTTCGCTGTGTGGAAAGCTAAATCATTTTCATTGGGATAACTTCCAAGGTACCAACCTAAATTTAGCATATATGGCCTCACTCTTGATTTCTAAACATATCTTTGAATCTGACTGTATTAAACATTCCTGTTTTGAAGGAGAAGGTTAGTGAGGGATCCAGAACGCTCTTTATTATTTCCCTGCTCTCATAATTATTTACCTTCACATCAATCTTCATGTCATCTGGAACTTTTACAAGCCAATCATTACTGAAAATTATTAATGGCAGTAAGCAGATACCAGCAGAATACCATCACTGCACTTAATTATGATTTCCCTCTGATGACTGTGTTTCAGAGCCATTAGCTTGCCCACTTTTAATAGATTTAACCTGCGTTTTATTGCTATTGAATAATTCTCATTTTTAATCAAAATATTCCCAGGGCTGAGTCAAATACCATACAAAAGTCAGGGTATGTAAGAGCTGCGCAGCAACCACGCTTGTAATGTTATCAGTGAAACAAAATCAGGTTGGTTTATTTGACATGACCCGTTTCATAAAATCATGTGAAATGACAATCATATTCCCATCTTCAATTCTTCATCGCCTGAATCTTTTATCAGCTTTCATTCCATTATTTGCCCAGGACTGAAGTCAAGCTAAGTGACTTCGGGGTACCAAGGTCGTGCAGGCTGCCTGTCTGGAGTACTGACACAACATTAATACTCTTCTAATCTGTTAGAATTTCTCTAGTATTCTGTGATGTATTAAAAATAAACGTTCTGCTAAGATAACCTCAGCCAGCTACAGAGGTCACCCGCTGTACGAGATATCAGGGCTGTCAATTTTAGAGTATTTGTATTTCTATGTGGTGTTTAACACCCTCATTAGTTACTAGATGACTCCTAAATACTTCACCCTCATATTTCTTTTAAAAGTAGGAGACATGAATGTTTATGGAGCAGTTTTCCTTTCTCTGCACCATTATTAACAACCTTATCACCACTATTGTGGAGTAATAAACCTAGAACAGTGCCAGGAGTTCATTTGTACAACAAAAATTATAATTATAATCTTATTTTCCTCAAGTGTTACGAGTGGACTTATCCTGAGAATTTTAGCTTTTCTTTTCAGCTTCTTATGCTCCTAAAGTCCTTCCCCTTTCTGATGTTTATATACTGTTTGTTCACATTTAATATCTGGTTTCATTTCACAGAAGGTGCTTTTTTGCCCCTGATTAACAAAACAGCTTACCAACTTCCTGAAAAATGCTACTTATCACTTTCATCTAGACGTTCTAAAATTTTTCTCTTCCCACATTCCTGTGCTAATTTTCCTGGCTCTCTGGGACCTATGACCGTCATCTGTTGACTCACTCAAAACCCAGGTTTGGACCATCTGATATGCTCATCATCCACTGTGCAACACCAGGTTTATCGTACAATAATAACATTATACCTATATGGCAGAAAAATAAAATATTAAAGAATATGTCCAAGAAGAGAATTTTATATTTGTTATAATAAAATATTGCTTTAAGAATGCAAATTTTTGGATTTGCACTCATCAGTTAAATATTCCTTAAAATCAGCAAACCGTGACTGCAACTGTGGTCTCTCATCAACTTCTCAGGGCTGTATGGCTTTTCATGGGCAACAGCGGCACTCGCATCCTCAGCAAACTTATTTGTAGGCTCTGGCTTTCTTTGACTTAGATATACAGTTAGCCTGTTGGAAACCTAAATAATGGGAACTTGGGAAAAGTGCCTGTGAGCAAGTTAGAAACCAGGAATTACTAACTAGAAGTTTGCAGTAGGTAACGTTGAGTAGGAAATACAACCGAGAAAACTGTCAGGGTTTTGGGCAGTGCATGCGAAGAATGAAAGACACGATTTCATCAGACAAATTATCTGTTGTGACTGTTTTTCCAGTTCTGCTTGTAAACAGCAACAGAAAAAAATTGGTTCCTTTAATATTTTCTCAGGTTGTGACAGTGGTTCAGTTAGACATGTTGAAATAATTTTATGGTTTATTATTTCTACTAGTGTTATGATCTCCCATCCTAATGATCTTCCCATTTGAGAGTCATTGCATTTTGAAGAAGTTGCAAAATCTGACATATCTCGCCTTGAGAGGAAGAGCTGAAAAACAAAGCAGTCTGTGGAGGCTGGAGAAGACTAAAGGGAGACACGGAAACAGGCTTTGTATCGGGGAAAGGATTGATGTCTTCTCCACGTCTACCACCCATAGCACGTGGAACAATTAGCTTAAACTGAAAGGAAGACTTGGGTAAAACACAAGGAGAATTCTTCTCGGTGTGAGGCCGTTTAACGATGGGAGGAGCCTATAGAGCTTTTGAAACCTTGCTAAAGGGAGGCTCTTAGATCCGATTCTACAACAAAAACTATGAGTAGTGGTGAGGCAGGGAAAAGCGGGTAATTTAGGTCACCTCTGAAGGTGAACCCAAAGTCCCTTTCAGACCAATTTTCTGTGATTTCATGTTGCACCTTGAAGAGGTTGTTTTTCTAGACCACAGGCTCTGGGAAACCAAACAGAGAAAATTATTTGAAGACATTTATTGCCAGCTACAAAAAATGACATGTCATAAAAAGTTAGTGAATATATTAAATATGTCATTATATTTATTATAACAATTAAAATAGCAAAAGCTTAATAACTAATGAACCTGGAGAGAACTTTGCTTTCAAATAAATTTGGTGGTAAAGAATTATTTTTGACAGTAGCATTTATCATGGGCTACCTAGTACTGTTGTAGCTATTTGTTGTACTTAATAAACAATGATAAATATATCTTCTTGCGGGAGAGTAGCTTAAATGTGTGTTGTGCAATCTTCTTGAGAAATTGTAGCCAAGACTAATTAAATGATTCTAATTAAAATTGTGTAGATAGGAAGGAAATTAATGACTTCATTTGTACTATTTGTTTATTTCATTGTCAAGTGTACTGGATATAATTGCAGTGCAAAGAAAAAATCATCAAAATTATTTTTTACTCTGTTGATTCCCTGCTCCATCAATTTATTGTAGAGGTTTCATTTTCTCTATCTTTAGAGAGAAACAATGCTGGCAAAATGTAAAACCTCAACAAAGTTATTTTCTTGTTGGGAGCTGTTAGATGGAGAATACATTTATTGAAGAAAATAAAGGTTAAGCTTCAATTAAGCATTCTAAATATATTTAGTGAGCTATTGAAAAGCCATAATGTCTCAGCCCACATGGTTCACCAAAAGCTATGAACAAAATAAATTATAATGGAATCAGAAGGAGCACTCAGATGGTATGCCTCGAACATGTGCCTTACAAAGGAATGGGGTATTACTCCTACTGTCTATTATCTAGAGTTTGCATCAGATAAAGTGAAAAGAAAATTTGTGTTACTATTTTTTTTTTTTTTTTAAACTGCAAACAGACTCTCATATACAAAAGCAGAGCACCACCTGATTTTTTTCCAGGGTAAGGTTTACATTTCATTTGTTCACTTGGGACTCCTCAGATTCAGGGAACAGTGAATTGGATCATACGTAGTCTAACTGCCTCACGCGTTTTGTGTGCCTGGAAAAATTTCATCTGAGAGGCTTGCAGGTAAGCTGTGGTTCTCCAGGAAGCTTGGAGCAGCCTCGCTTCTCCTTGCTCCTTCATTCCCCACCGCGTGAGTAACACGGCGAGAGCTGTGGCCACCCAGGAGCCCGGCGGGAGCCTGCTGGTGGCTCTCCGTCAGCATCCCGTGCTCCGCTGCATCGGGGGGTGATGGTCTCCGCAGGTTTCCTCTCAGGAGATCCAGCACTGCTCAGCAAGTTGCTAATTCATTTTAATGGAATTTAAAGAGGGGCAGAATTCTCTGAGAATTTCGTTTCAACTAAAAGTCGTGGAAAGGAAAGATTCTGAAATTCATGAGCTTAAAATATGTTTATGTTTGGCTGGAATGTGCTCACGAAATTTGTTTCTTTGACATGTCAACATTTTCTACAGAAAGCAGATGTTCTTTGTGGAAATTTCTGATTAATCAAAAATACAGTTTCCTTTTTTAAATTAGTTTCAGTTGGACAATTTTGACAACTGAACCATAGCTAAATCCTTTATGCTGAAAATAAAATCTGTCTTTATGTTTTTGTCTAAATGTACTTCCGCAATGCCATACACAAACTAACTTTTATAGCCTTGATAAGTGGAAATACGTGGGAAACAAAAGTATATTTGAAAATTCTTCCATTAGAGACATTTGTTAGAGCTAGCTAGACTAATGGCTTATTTTCTGCCTAAATCAGAGAGATTAATCTATAGCTTTAAAATCAGAACAAAAAGAGCTCTACTGAAATGTAAGGTCTTGAGTAAAACAATTTTCTTCAAGGGTAGGAGACTAATCATCCCTCTCAGTGAGTGCTTTTTCTTTCCCTCTACTTTTCTGAGACTCATAAATGCCAGGGCGCTCCATGAACCCCCCGTCGTTCCCCCAACGCTGATGCTGGGGCAGCGTGGTTATCGTCACGAGGTTTCAATCTGTTCCTGGGGGCTGGGATAGCCACCTCGGGCTCGAGAGCTCTTCACAGACAAGCAAAATGAAAGAGTGAAATATTTACTAAGGTAATGGCTGCAACCCTCACTCAGATGTCGTGGGCTCACTCCGATGAGGTAATTTAATAGATGTATGTGGCGGTTTGACCCTGGCTGGATGCCAGGGGCCCACCAAAGCTGCTCTATCACTCCCCTCTAACTGGACAGAGGAGAGAAAAGTAAATCAAAAGACTCGTGGGTCGAGATAAAGGCAGTTTAATAAAGGAAAAAGAAAGCAAA